>JAGDQP010030319.1:0-22694 GCA_022664845.1 Lepisma saccharinum | reverse complement strand
CGATTTACAGTCATCATATTTACTTTTTCTTTTTCAGAATAATATAAAGACTGGTGTCTACCCTGCACCTTTACACAGTTTATGGGCAACGATAGCAGTTATTGCAGTGTTGCATTTTAGTCAGATTGGTATATCGTCAGATTCGGTATCCTTTCTCGTGAAATTCCTACCTGGGTAAGTAATCATCGGTTTCCTATTTGATTATATTTTGAGCTTGGTTGTGTTAAATATATGGTCAGTGGTGGTATCTTTTCTACTGAGGATTAGATGTTTTTTTTTGTTGTAGAACACTGTTTATTTCATGCTAGTTTAACTGTCGTCGAAAAACAGGGAAAGAGAGGGACTAGTCAATGCTAATTTTGTGTTTCTCTGAACGTACTTCTTGTTAAATCAATAATTTCTCGTGTAATAAGTAGTCATCGGATTTTAGGTTCTGTAAAGTACCTAAGATAGGCACTTTAAAATCTCCAGTAAGGCATTCTGCTCAGTTTATTTCACAGTGTAGCAGATCTCCTCCCTCCCCCCACACTTATTTCTCCATGATTTCAGACGTCACTTTCTTGGAGTGCGTCCACTTCTGTGCACTTTAGTGTTATGCAGATTTGCACTTAGGAAAAAAAAAAAAAAAATAGCACTGTTAGAAGTGTAATTCTTGTACAGTGAAACTTCCCATAACGGACATATAAACACTGGCGTAACAGACCTATAGGCCCTGAGCCTGCCTCAACGCCATCTGTCTGTGTTTGGTGGAACTACGTCCACCTGAGTAACGGCTGTGTGGTCAGCACTGCGTACCTAACCACGAACAGACGTATCAGGGGCTTACCAGTCCGAATTTATAAAACTAAGAAAGTGGAAATAAAAGACTGGGAGGAAAAATATATCTATTTTATTGAGTCGCATGGAGTGTCGGACTCCAGTACTGCACATTGCAGGACCATAAATCAAAATTATTAAATAGTATATTAAATTATTATCTTCTCCTTTAACAAAACCAGGTAGAGCTCTTACGTACAATGGTAACATAATTAGTAGCGACATGTTCATACATAATATTAATTACATTGAAATGAATAAAGTAGAACTAAAAAGACATTATTGATAACAAGAATATAACATATGAATTGTTATAAAAAAGAAACGGAATGATTTGCTTGAGAAATATAAAAGTTACTCACTTCACATTTTGCCATATTTTAGTGCTGCCATCTTTTGACCACAATTTCAACTTTTCTTAGTATACGTTCCATGTAACTAATTATAGCTCATATAATACAGAGAGAAAATAAATAGGCATTTGAAGTCTTCTCAAACGTAAATAATTAAATAAACAATTGAATAACAAAAGAAAAATATAGGAAGCTGCCACAATCTTATGGAAGGAAACTCTCTTACTAACAATCACGGACATATTAATAACGCTCCCTTCCAAAGCAAAAACTTCTCTATAATGGGTAAACTAGCATGTGGTGGTCATCAGAACGGGTTTCTGCATTAAATATTTTCAGATGTGAGTGGTCGTCTTATCGAGGAGTAGTGAAAACAAATGAAGCCATTATTTGTAACCCCTCCTGTCTTTTCAAGATCACTAAGAGTAGTCGCAGGTTCTTTGGATGCTGCACAACAATAAGACGCAACACCCACAGCAATAATAACGAAATGCAAGAACAACGGCAAAACGAGTAACAAAACTCAAATCAAAACAAGACTACCATTTTATTTAAAACTGGCAATGCTCTTACGTAGTTGTCTTGCTATTCTCGGCCTGAGCCATAGTTGCCTAAAGGCAGTAAATAAAATTCAGTTGTACTGCTACTGGAGTCATTATGACGCTGTAATGCAGTTTTGTTCATTTTTACGTCATAACTATGCATGTACACTGCACTGTATTAATGTACATAGATAAAAAGTGCTGTATACATGTACATTATTTCAGTTTATTCCTCATTTTCTTATTTCAACTTCGTATAGCCGTTTAAGGGAAAGTTCCAGTGTGTGTTTCTAAATAGCGGACACCTTCTAATAGACGACAGTTTTTTAGGTCCAAACAGTGTCCACTACACTGTGAAATAAACTGAATGATATGTACACTTCCTCCTATGCAACATGTTAGGTTAGATTGTTGTTGTTGCTATTCAGTGGTTAGCAAGTAATCTTCGCTACTCTTAGATTTCTCAATAACAAATAGCAGATCCCTTAGAACCTTTTTTTTTTTTTACAATCTTACATCTCACACAATTACACTTACCATTGTTAACAGCATCACCAACATGGTGGCTCATAATTTCTCTATATATTTCCAGGCCTTAACTTTAGTAATATCACCTCATCGCTTAGGAACTTGACCCATTTCTGTGCTTGACAACTCTGCTGTCTTTAAAATCAACATGGTCATTGTGTAGCTTAGTGGTTACATATTAATTTTTCTTATCTTCTTTGTCTCTCCGAAAGTTACTCTTTATTATACAAAGAGTGTCTAATGTCAGATATTTTCTGAAAGAGTTTTACTATGTTGGGAGACATGTAGAAATGGACCTTGTAATTAAACATTATATTTTCACAGGGAATTGCACCTTCGAAGACACTTTTTAGTACTTTATTCGAATAGTAATCCTCCGCCCATAATGTCAGTATATAGTTTGAATTGTTCAGTTTGCTTCACAGAGTAGAATGGGCTGTTTTGTTCTAAAAAAAAAAAAGAGGGATGTACTACTGTTGTTGCAGGTTATAAAAGTAAGGAAATTGAGTTTCAGGTCAGTAAGGTAAACCTTGTAATTTTTAATAGTACATTTGCCATTTTCCTAAGTGTGCAGAAAAATATTCTCATATGTTTGATATTATGAACTTTTGGTGTCACAACAGAATGTGTTAAAAAATATAGTTCCCCAAGGGACTACCTTGCGAGTTCGGGTGTGGCACCAGCTTCCCAACAGTTCCTCATCTTTTTGTTGCATGCAAAAATCATTAATTTGGCTTCTGTCAATTCTGTAAACACCCTGTGTTGCTAACCCAATGGATGTTTTCCTCAGTTCTACAAGACGATTGCCGGGATGATACCTAAACATATGACATGGCCCTGGAAATAAGGCTTACTGAGGCATTCACCTTTTAGACCACCGCTGCCGTGTAATAATGATTATTATTGATGTTCTTACACAGAGCTACATTCTTGACGGGAAGATACCCACCCCTCCTGGTCCAGACCATAATGTCAAACCCTACGGCCGATCCTGACCTAAGTTTTCCAGGGTTTCCCCCTCAGTTTCACTAGGCGAATGCTAGAGTGACACCTTAAATAAGACCCAGGCCGTTACTTTCCTTATCATCTCCCCTACCTTATCACAGCCTGAGCGAAAGATGTCTAAAGGCCTTAAATGACATCAATTTAATGACTCGAAGATCCCTGGGCTGGGTGAACTGACGGTGATTTGCCATTGCCTTGCTTCGGATGGAGAGGACATGCTAAAGACGGGACCCTTGATAAGTCAACTAGCAAAATTACTTATACACCAAGAACACTAAATAAAATAAATTGTAACGAGAGACGGGAATAATTTAAAGATAAAAGATATGAAGTGTTGAAACAAAGTTGACGGAGTTTGATTTCATGTTGCTTTTCCTTTTTTCAGGACGACATTTACGTGGGAATTAATGGGATGTGCCTTGGTAGGAATTTTTGTATGGCTTACCATAACGTATGCAATACGTTACACGTTAAAAGTACTACTAATATACAAAGGTATGTATGTATGTGTGTTTATTTTCAAAATCGTTTATAGTTAGGTCTTAAAGTGCTCAAAGTAAATGATTGTTTTGCTGCTGTGTTGATATCCTCAATATAACATTTTATCTCATAGTTTGTTCTTGAATTACAAGGTGATAATGCAATAATTCTAGAAACTCATTAATGTATATCGATTAACATGCTCCACTTAGTTTATATTGCCATTTCAGTTATTGCTATTGGAGCATATTTTTTTTTAAGCAACTACGTTATAAAATTTTCCATAAAATAAACATGCAGATGCGCCAGGTGTCTTTTGATTTGTTGGTTTTTGTCACTAGATAGCATACAGGAAGTGCTTATACAGTTACAAGTAAGTTTTGTTCACCACAATTCGTTTGCATTTTGCAACCTGTCTATTTTTTTTTTTTTTTTTTTCTTAATTTATGGGCAGCATTGTATGATGTTCATATGTAGACTGATCAATGTTATGGAACAGCCACAGAAAGTATGATCCAAGACAAACCCAGATACAAAAAAGCTATTGCAGTATGATATATAAGTTTTATTAAAGATTCGTATAGAAGAGGTCTGGAAGTAGTAATTTTATATAGGGTGATTGTTTAAGGTGTGCATAAAATTTGAGGGTGAATTTCTGACACAAAAACAAGAAAAAAGTTCCTTTAAAGAAATCCAAAATTATGCATACTTTCGGAGCTGCAGAGGCTCAAAATTACGGCGACATCGTCACAAGGTGACGTTATATCTCGACTCGTAATGACGTAAGCGATGTTGCCGTAGTAAGTCACTGCCGAAGTAGTATCCAATATACCTACTTAAGCCATGTTTATGATTGACGAATGCAGCTGAGAGGTAGTTTCTAAGCTTGCCTTATTAAAGCATTTAATTCCTTGACAATGAAATTGTTACGTTGCGAAACCTGTCTATACGGCACTTCCTCAGTCATAAACATTACGCTTATATGAATGTATCGAGTACTGCTTCTGCTGTGATGTACTAAGGCGACACGTGCGGTTGCTATATTTCACAAGTGAAAATCAACGACGCTGCTGATCTACGAAAAAAATTCAAATGTAAGGTTACTATATCACCCGATTTTCCCGCTTACAACCGGATTTTCAGTCCTTTTTTTTTTTTTTCCTTTCCAGGTCAAAATTAAAATTCATCCGATTTTCTCTCTATTACATTTCCCACATTTGCCGGTGATATTTTTTATCGTTTCTTCCATTATCTGTGTTGTGTAAATTGTTTCTCTGTTGTAATTTTTTCATTCAGAAATTTAACTTCCTGTTTTACCCGCCAGATGATTGAAATTAATTCCACTTTCCGTAATAAATATAATGATGCCTGCCATCTACCGATTACAACGTACGAAGAAATTACAGCAGTGCTGTTTGTGACGCGAATTCGTGTTATGAAGATTTATTTAAAATATTCGTACTTTCATTTCAATATTCCCCCTTTTTTATTGTACAGTATGGCAACTCTATTTAAATGTGCAAAATGAAAAAAAAAAAGTTAAATTAATTTCCTTGCATTCGATAAGTGTTCGACGTAAAAATGTATTCACTTCAGAATTTGACACCAGAGCAATCCGTTACCGTTGCTGTAAACTAGAGTGGATTGCGTATAAATAAGAAAAAACGAAATTTCTCAGCCCATTTAGGTACATATACAACGTTAAAATTACGTTGCGGGACTAACGTTGTATTCACCGTTTTTCAACGTTTGTGCGCTACTGGCGAATCTTGTCAGAAGTCAGCTATTAAGATGTGAAATGTGTCACTTTCCCACCTGTGCATTGTACATCCCACAGCACAAACACCAAACTGGGAGAAAAATATGCTACGGAACTCGATGATCTGTTAAAAGAATCTGACAGATGAATCACCTTGTCTGAAGAACAACATTCAAATGAAGATCCATTTCAGTAGATCCTGAAGACTTGCCACTCAAATTGCAGTTGAGCATCATTGATCTTCAGTGTTCTACTGACTACAAAAGTAAGCACTGAGAAAGCGGTCTGAGGAAGTCTCTACAGTACAGTGATCTTACAGAAGTTGCCGCGAAAGCATTCAACATTTCTGGTGGTAGTACTTCTATCTGTGAACAAACGTTCTTTATTATGAATGTGAACACAGATAAGCAACGTTCTTGTCTCTATTGATCATTTGAAAGATATTTTGAAAGTGTTTAACATTGATATGACCCGAGAATACAATAAACTTGTTGCTGGAAAGAAGTGCAATACTTCCCATTAGGCTTGTTGAGGGTATGTGGTTAAAAGGAAATAATATAATTTGAATGAAAGTATCACTTTGGCTCCAGTAGTAAACGAAATCTAATTTTCAATTTAATTCTGCCTGAATTTAGAATGTAAAATATTAATAATGATAGTAGTAGTAGTAGTAGTTGATGATTTTGTTGTTGTGGTGGTGGTGGATGCTGTTTTAACCTTTACAACCCCAGTTGTTTTCTTTGGAACAGTTCGGCCCGTCTCATTTTACAAGTTATGCTCACACAGTTTCACTCGATCCAATCTAGGTTCATCAGGCATTAAATCTTAAGTCACAAAGGTTAAATTTACGTCATGTTGAAACTGTGATAGTTTGGAGTTTGTGATGAGTAAAAAGAGTTTAAGGTGAGTGTAAATTGACCATCTGTAAAGTTAACATAGCAGCACTATCTTTGTATATCTTCACTGCAATTGCAATGTTACTCCTATAAATTCATGACAAGACTTTCTTCAGTGAAGAAAGATCATGATCTTTCTGTCTATCTATCTCTCTTCTGATAACAACCCAACAATCGAAGATAAATCCTCGTTTTGAGCTTAGCATTAATCTGACTTGTATTGTTGAGTCGTTAGATTCTTGATTGATAAGGGGTTATCACGCAAAAATTTATTCTTTTAGACCGATGTATATTGAATGTCTAGTATATGTATAATAGATGTTCTTTTTAGAAATTAAACTTAATTGAAGTAGTGGTAGTCTGTCATAAGTAGTTCTTATCTTTTTTATGCTGCCTTATTTACATTTCCACTTAATCTGAATTGTTTGGTTAAAAGTGAGGCTTTTTTATCCTGTGCTAACAATTAATGTATTTTTTTTTTATGTTGTAAACTTACAATTTCTTCTTAATCTGTTTTTGTCAAAAGTTCTATCCGTGCCTATTTTTTATCTTCTTTCTTGTTCATTGTTGAAAGATCTTCATTGATATATGTTTGGATATTCACTACAACAATCGAACGATTTCAACAATGAACAGAAACGTAAAAAAAAAAATCTGTTTAGATAGAACCCTTGAAATGGTTATGAATTTTCTTCTTTGAAATTTTGAATTCTCTAGGCTTGAATTTTTGTAGGAGCAAGCGTTGCAATTTTGTGTAACGGAAAAATACATTAGAAGCAAACGTAGGAAGTGTTTCCGTCTAACGTTAGAAATGGTTTCTTTACGCTTAACGTAAAAAAAATAATGTAAAGTGGTTCTGATTAGAGATTTCTGAATTTGTTTCGATATTTCATTCTTGATTATTTTTTTCTCCCCCTAGGGTGGATGTATGAAGAGCGTGGGAAGGGTCGTGTGATCTCGAGGTACACTCGCATTTGGCTTCTGTTTGTGAAGCTTTTATCTGGTGGAAGCAGGCCCATGCTCTACAGCTTCCAGGGCTCTCTACCTAGACTTCCTTTACCCTCCGTGCAGGACACCATGCAGCGGGTGAGTACAACTTGTGTTTATTATGATTATTATGGAATTAAGAGAGCAGAGTTCTGATACTATACAGACTGCATTATCTACGGAATAAACAAATTTCACTCCTTGCATTGTCCTTTACCCAAAAATTAATACATAATCAATTACAGTATATAATTTCACAAATAATTTACTTCATGAGACACAATGAAGAAAACAAGATTAAAATTAAATACGTGCAACTCTTGTCCAAAGTATCGTAACCCAATAAATGTTCCTCCCGTTGAAAAGCTTTTCTTGTTATATTAGTCGCAGACTTGTTTAAAGGGGAAGAAGTCGAGAAAATGGGAAAAACCTGGCAGCTTTTTATTTAGGTTTCTCTCCTATTTCCTTTAATGTGAGTTCGCAGAGAGGAAAATTATCACATGTAATAATTTCCTTTTACATGTACGTTGTAAGCTTCACTTCGCTAAGGTACTAGTATTAATGATAGAAACAACAGTTCATTGCATGTGGCTACGGAATTCTACGATCAGGGCGAGTATATTGTAGAATGGGTACAAACTGCACTTTTCATTGAGGTAATTGTCCGCTGTATGTCGTTTCTTTCGATGAAAACAGAAAAGACGTTAGGGATAAATTGGGTGATAACGATACTTTTGGTTTTAGTGATGGTAGTAGCTCTTACATGACTAGGGACCGCGGTGGCTCAGTGGTTACGGCACTCCGTCTGGCGCTTGGGGTCGTCGGTTCAAACCCTGCTCGTGCCATGTGAGCTTTGTGGTGGACAAACACCGTGTGCGGGGGTTTTCTCGGGGTTCTCCCGTTTCCTCCCACTTTCTTCATTCCACAATCATCATTCATTCGGGCTGAGCCAAAGTTGCCTAAAGGCTTTAAAAATTAAATTCAAATACAGATACATGACTTACTTCGAACACCTTCAGTAAAGACGCGGAAAGCTTGTTTCATAGAACTGTCATCTGGAGACAGTGATGAAGTAGAAAACGTGCTAATCGATTATACCTCCGTCCTCCAAGAGAAATTAAACAAGAACAGGACACATTTCAGTTTTCTAAATTTATTTATGGACTTTTGTTATCTCTGACTCACGCCTAGATAGGGCAGGGGAGAGGATGGAGAATGTAGCGGCCAGTATCGTAAGGTACCATCCCGGCATTCACCTGGTGAAACTGTCGCAAATTTTAAGCTTGGGCAACTTTATGTGTACAGTGTGACTTTAAAGTATTCTGCAAACTTCGGGAGGTGATTTCCCACCCCCAAAACAAGGTAAAATTTCTAAATCTTAAGCTAAATTGAGTGGCGCAGGAGCCCCCTAATTGCCCTTGTATGTCAAACGACTGTATTGTATTCAATTTTAGGGGTCATTGTAACGCCTCTTCATAACCGTGTGCCTCATGATTTTTGTGATCCGAGTGCGTTACTTATTTAGTCAAGTAACTCCCTAATGATCCTTGCAATTCTGGGTCAACACCGAAATTTTGAGCTCCCACCCGAAATCGAACCCGGGATCACTTGTACTGAAGGTGAGCACGGTATTGACTGCGCCACGCAGGAGGCTTAATAAAAAGTATGTCGAAAAATTGGTTGTTTCGGGATTAGAGGCACCCAGATGTGGCTTTGCATTGTCTCAAATCATGAGGTAATATTTCGACAAATACAGAGATATCGGTTTAGCAAATCACATTCAAAGTTGTACCAAAGTAATCGATTTCAGCTGAATTTATAAGGGAAGTACGCTGTTTAGTAGAGGAAATTTCTGTGCTTCTCTACTACTCATCATCAGTTCCTTCAAAAATTAATTCTCACTCGGGGAATCTCCTTTATTCTGCATTTGCTCAATCATAAACTTCGCTCAGATCCAATCTTTAGATAGAGCTTTCATTGTAATTTGCATCATTATCTGTCAAGACATTACGCCATTTGTAATGAACCTTCGCCGTTTTGGGTTGTTCATAGGAACTTCCTTGTTGAGTGTGAAGAATCCTTTTCCGAAGTTTGTTGCAGTAATTTATACACTGATGTATATCCCCATAATAAAAGGGTTAATCACGTAGAAAGAGTATCTGAATACAATGGTAATGTGATTCATTATGTGGAAAGTATCAGCGTGTAGCAAACCATAATTTCCCAGCATTTCTCTCAGAGAAATAAATAAAAAACAAAAACAAATAAATTGTACAGTACAGTGATTAACAAGAGGCGTATAAAAGGTTTTATATTTTATCGTTGCAGTACCTACGAAGTGTCCGTCCATTACTAAATGATGAGGAATACCTCCGTATGGAAAAGCTAGCCAAAGAATTTGAAAGTGGTATTGGGAAGAAGCTGCAACGATATCTTATTTTAAAGTCGTGGTAAGTACATACATACATGTGGTAGAAGGTGGTTGTGACCCTTCCCTCTGGTGTATAAAACAGATAGAATATTTGGATTCAGTGTCCACCACATAGCATGTTTATGGAAGAAAATGCTTTCAATTCGAACGGTTCTGGGATTGATTTTCATCTGGAGCATGAGTATATGCCTTCGGAGCTAATAGCTCGTTCATAAGTGCGAAATTTACCAGTTTTTTTTTTTTTTTTTTTTACCGCCATGTTGGAGAAGACATTTTCTTAAATGTAGCCAGATCATGTAGAAATTATTTTATTTATATTTTGGAGTTATCACTAAATCGAAAATGAAATTCGGCTATTATAATCTACTTAATGAAGCTTTACTGGTACATATGTTCTAAATTTCTTGGTTATGTTGATTTTTATAGCTTTTGTAGAATCTCCGTAGTGAGTATTTTAACAGTGCAATTCAGTTTGAGGCGTAGAATGTGTGTTAATGTCATCGAGGTTTAAATTGCGCTTCGTCATCCCAAAATAATTAAATTTGCACTTGAATACGTCCGTCACTTAAGACCCGGTAATAATTTTTACATGTTTAACTTGGTTTAAAGGCCTGGATAATGTCTTAACAATTTTTGTAAGCTATAAGGTGTGTAACAGGAATGTTTATCCAAGTTTTAATACAATTCAGTTCGATTATGTTTTCTTTTCTTGTGACACTAAGATAATTGTGATCTTTAGTAATGTATCTGTAGTCTTGAAAGTTCTCTAATACGTTGGAGATTTTTTATTTCGGAAACAGAAAATTAAGGTGACCGTAGGTCCGATTTTTTCACCCTGTCCTCTCCGTCCCGTCAGTTCTAAGAAAATAATAAAGGACATTTGTCCCGTTTTCACAAGAAATTATTATTATATCATGATAGTCGTGATTATTTTCCTAATTAATTTATTCTGGTTGTGTCTTATCAGACGTTAGCAAGAAGTCAAAAGTTTCAAGTTCTTTAATTGCTGACGCAACGAGAATTTTAAGTTAATAAAATCGTGCTGTGACATGTTCATTCAAAGAGCAAAGCGCTGACAAAAAGAAGCAGTAACATTAACAAAACTTCTTAACTGCAGCAGAAAAAAATTAGACGCACACAATTAGATTTTTAAAAATAATGTAAATTTTTAGGCAACTTTGGCTCAGAACGATTGGAATGAAGAAAGTGGGAGGAAACTGGAGAATCCCGAGAAAACCCACGCACACGGTGTTTGTCTACCATATGTCATGACCTGGGATCAAACCGACGACCCCGCGTACAAGAGGTGAGCGCTCTACCAGTGAGCTACCATGGCCCCACAAAATTAGAAAAAGAAAGTTATTGGACTGTGCGTGGACAATACAAACACAAATTTTGGAGGTCTTCGTCTCGCAAATAGACGCGAGAAAAACAATGTATGGCAAAGGCTGAAATCTAAACATTTTTGATATATACTGTAGCGCACACATTGTGCACAAATGTCTTCAGACAGCGGTAGATTACTTATCATATCGTTCCACCAAAGTTTAATTTCTCTATAACTTTCTTTGGTTTATAGAATTCATGTTTGTATTTACCTAGTTTGTGTGACGATTGCTTGAGCTGTAGATAATTATATTTCTTTCTAATTGTTTCAGGTGGTCAACTAATTATGTGTCCGATTGGTGGGAAGAATATGTCTACTTGCGTGGGAGGTCTCCATTGATAGTGAATTCCAATTTCTATGGAATAGATGCTATTTTGATGCATCCAACCAAAGTTCAAGTAGCGCGTGCAGCTAGAATGATCCATGCATGCCTTATGTATCGTCGCCTCATTGAGAGGCAGGAACTTGAACCAGTAAGTTTGATCGAATAGTATCTTAGTGTAAGTACAAAAATGTAGCACGTATGCATATTGTAGTGATGGGTGATGACGCTAAGCATTATGAGTGTAGAGTTTTTGTGCTAGTCTGCCAAGTGACGTCATTCGGTGTGGGCTACTTACAAACAGGTTTGGTGAAGCCTTATAGAACCGCACTGTCCGTCAAACTGTGGACACTTATCAACTCAGGAACTACTAGGACTAGGATGGTGATTGAGGTGTCGTTGGAAAGGTCTCGCCACAGTTTTTCCAACGGAACATTTATTAGCCAAATAGGATGCTCGCTGCAGAAGACTGGCGGTAGCTTATATGCAGCGCCGAACCAGAACCGACTTGGACTCTGGTTCACTTGTTTCTCCTGTGAGAAAATGAGGAACAGATTTTGCACACATGTCTTCGTTGATTTCCTAACATTTTTTTTTTCTTAAGTTTTCACAATTTTTGCTCGTGGAATGGCGACAAGATTCTGGTTGTTCTTTAGTAGACATATCACCATTTATAATTAGAAAAAACACTCGTAGACCTGTTTTACCTCAAAAACGTAGTCCTTAAAGATTTATCCATATATAACGATAGGTTCAAGTGGAGCTTTCTGCAAAAGAAAACAAAATTTCACTTACACAATCTGTTCCTTGAGGTCAGCTATTAGAAAATGTCAATTTTGTTTGCAAACACTAACAGAAAACAGCCAAGCAACAATTTAGTCGACACAAATTACGGGAGACTAACGCGGAAAACCATATTATCCGTAACTAAAGCATGTTAGTACGCGCCTCTACTTCAAATGCCGATTAGTTTTGGATATCTCTCGTATGTGGTTTTTCAGATCGAGTCGTTACAAGTGTAACGTTAACCTTGCGAACTATTGATATTCTTTCTGTTGGTGAAATGAAAGTTCCCTTCCTTTCGGATTTCTTTTCCGAGTTCATTTTCAAGGAACGACAAGGTTTTCAAGTAAATAAAAGGTAAAATATTGTAACTGTATATTCACTTTGTACCAATTTTCTACTGCCAAATTGTTTAAATTGTCGTTAAATTTCTGTTCCTTGTTCTTTTAAAATACGAAGATTTATTCCTCTTTGTACAAAATTTTACCATAGTAAAGTTAAGTTGCCGTGAATGTTTGGATGTGGCCTAAATGCTTATTTTATTTCATCTTCCTTATCTCCAGTTTTGCGCTTATATCTTCTAATTTACTTACCTTTAATATCCAGCTGATGTCTTTTCCCTGGTCTTTAAGTCCACATTTGGGTGGTTTCTAATTTTATTTCATAAGTTTTTCGTAGAGAGTCATAATCATAATCAAGAGAATCATAATCAAGACGGCCATAATCATCATCATCGTAAGTTGGACTGGCTCCGCTGTTCCGTAAGATCTTTCCACAATTGTACTTGATCTACTTCTTCCCATCCCTATCCTCTTGTTTTTATGCTATTCGCCACTTAGTTCACCTACTTTTTTCTATGTCTACGAGCTATTTCCATCTATTTCCGACTCTGGTACCGTCCCTAGAGAAGATCTATCTTAGTGAATAACACTTTCGTCATTGCTAAGTTTTCTTTTAATTCTTTTTCACACTTCATATTCTCTTTTATTATGCAACCTGACTTTTTCAACTGGATATGTTCTTGACGGAAAATTATGACAATGCTTTTGTCCATTGTCTTTGTCCTATTTCTACTACGTTTCTAGAGACCCTCTTCAGTCGTCTTCGGGTACAGATTGTAATTTTCAAAACTATCTGAGGGAGTATTCGAACCTAGAACTTATATATTTGTAGTCCGTCACTGTAATCACAACGCTGTGTGTTTGGTGGGGTGGGGGGCTGGGAGAAAATCGCTCATCTTGTGTTAGTGCTATGAAGGACGCTGCTTCGATTTTTCCCATGTCGCATTTATCCCCGTGTATCCTGTAAACCTCACTCCATGAATGTTCAGTTACTTTCGGATCTATCAAGTTTCCCATCCACCGTTCTTTTCAGTTTTTCTTGTGTTCCTCTAATGTTTTTGGCAGAGGTCTCACACTGTTTACTGTATCTGAAATCTTTACTTTCGTTCTTCTGTCTTGTTGTGGTGTGTTTCTAAGTGTTTTCCCGCTGTGAAACGTGGTTTGCACTTTGCTCCAGTGCTGCTTATCTTTTGTGACAGCCCGGATACATATGATTTGCCTTTCCGTCATCCTTATTTTTATTTGTTTTGGATTTGACTTCAGTCTGTTCGATGACTTCTCTGATGATACGTTGTGGGCATCCTTTCTGTAACGTGGTGGTTATGATCTGTTATCTCGTGCAGTTTTGCTGTTTGTTGAGTTGAATTTAATTTGTAACTTTGGATGATGCTAAATAGTGATTCTTTTCAACAGTCTAAATATATATTAACTTGAGGTGCTTAGAAGGAAAGTGTATAAGTGAGAAAGAAGAAGAAGAAGAAGAAGAAAAAAACGAGTTGATCTAGTGTATATGACTCAAAAGGTATGAAGATACGAAATATCCATGTTCTGCATAAACACCTACAGGTTCTAGACGTTCCTTCACATGGAAATGTTTAAAATTGAATGGGTAAGATGCAAAAGGAAGAGATTCCATCTGACATTAGTTTGGGGAAACTAAAAATAAAACTGTTTCGCGGTTAGACTAATGGTCAAAACCAAAAACTTATAATTCAGTAATATTCTTTGGTCTTTTCGCATAACTTTTTAATTATAGGTTACTGGTTGTGATCAATACTTGAATCGCAAAAACTGTTTTATTTTAGTTTTCCAAACCTAACGTCAGATGGAATCATTTCCTTTTTGCATCTCACCGCTCAGAATTCTTCCTCGTTTTAACTTTGAACCACTTGTTCCCTTGCTTTGGTGCACTTGTATTTGAATTTTTATTTATGACCTTTAGGCAACTTTGGCTATGTTCGATGTACTTGTATCCCTTTCCTTTTAACTATTTCAGCTGTCAACATTGATAACCTATATGCAGTAACACGAGATATCTGTACACAGTAAAGAGTATGTAATAAAACAAAGAAAAGACACGATAGTACAATCAGATTAAAAGAAAATGGCCTTTATGTACTCTTTCTTAGTCCGATAAAATGCATGTTGCGGCAACAGCGAGCGTATATTCGATTCTGATTTAAAATAAACGTTCCATGTGTTGTGCTTTCCACTTGTATTAGCTTAGTGTTACCAGACTGCAAATTTTGGAATTTGAAATTTTTTATATCAACTATCATTTGTGAATCTAAGTGTACACTCAGATTTGTAGAAAAGACCTGCGAAAATTTCAGTGTTGAAAAGTTACATAACACTGTCCCAATGTCTATAACAGTCTGAACGAGTGAAATGTTAGTTTCTAATCAGTATTGAATTTTTGTTCGATATTATCATTGTACAACGGTTCGTACTTAACCGTTACTTTTGACCCTTTTCTACGAGCGACCGTAGCTCTGTTGGTTAGCGTTGGCTTAGCAGTCCGAAGGTCCTGGGATCGATCCCAGCGGCCGACTATCCTGACAGGTTTTTCCAGGGGTTTTCTTTGTTACACCAGGCAAATGCCGGTATGGTACATACTAACTAGACCCTGGCGAACTACCTTCCAACAACCTCTGGTCAACCCCATCCCGGCTTGTGCCTGAAATGCCAAAAAAAAAACATAAATAAAAAGTAAAAAAAAAAAAAAGTCGACCATTTTCTACAAATAAGTGTACAGAAGAAGATCGTGTATCTGGTAGATCAAACAGAAATCCAGGGTTGGATTTCTTTCCACATTTCAAATCGCTTCCAAAAAGAAGGTTTGGCAATCAGTTTTCCACTTTCTTCCTAAGTACGTGATGAGAAAAATGTGTATGTATTAAATCAGTTTAATTCCACTATAAAAATAATGCAACAGTTATATTACACGTGGGAGGCTTTACTTACACATGAACTTACCGGGCGGTCGTAGTTCTGTTGCTAGAGTGTTGGCTTCGCTTTTGGGAAATCCTGAGTTCAGTCCCATTGGGCGACTATCCTGCCTGAGGTTTTCCCGTAGTCACACCAGGCAACTCCTTGGATGGTACCTTCAAATTATACCCTGACCGACTTTCCCCCGCATCCTTTCCGTTATCCCGGCCTGTGCCTTGATGCCTAAAGCCTATAAAATAAATTTAATGTAACATCATTGTTTTGTAATGTAAGCACGAGCCGTACGAATGACTATTCGCAGTCTGTGGGTAGTGGCGGTGCTGTTAACGGACCCTCTTGTGTTAGCTGAAATGAGTTAGTGTGTAAGGCAGAATATGTTAGCAGGAATTGAATTGAATTTTATTTATGACCTTTAGGCATCTAAGGCTCAGGCTGGGATAGGGGAGGGGAAAAGATTTGGGAAGGTGTCCGCCAGGGCCTATGTTGAAGGTGCTATCACGGCATTTACCTGATGTGACTGAGGAAAAACCGGTCAGGATGATCGGCCGCTGGGATCGAACCCACGACCTCAGAAATGCTACTCCACGCTCTACCACTTAGCTACGGCGGCTCGGTGTGTGTAGCAAGACGAGCTGTTCAACAGAGTAGTTCATCACTACGACAAGGATCCCTAATCTTGTTAACAGTCCTTGCGTTGCGACTACTTTACTTTACTCGTGTGCTCTGTATACTCCCACCTCACCAAACATATATTAGGAAGGATTCTTGTTCATCACTTGTTTTATTTCCAGATTGCGTTTCGAGCGTCTTCTACTTATACCGTGTTGCCAGTTCTTTTCATGAACCCTTGTAGGTTTTTGTAAGTGGTAGATTTTGGTACAAGTAGAAATTGTACTGTTCTTGTTTATTTTCAGATTTTGATCCAGGGTATTGTTCCTTTGTGTTCGTGGCAGTATGAGCGACTATTTAACACCACACGGATTCCTGGAATAGAGACGGATCGCATCGTCCATTGGAACGATTCCAATCATATTGTTGTATACCATAAAGGAAAGTACTTCAAAGTGCTAATCTACTACAGAGGACGAATCCTAAAGCCATGTGAAATAGAAGTGTAAGTTTTCTGTCCAATAACTTGTAAAGAAAATTAATAATCAGTACATCGTGTGGGTATAAGAAGTTACAACTCATTTTTTATCATACAACGTTACAATGAAACAAAATTACATGCAAGATTTATAGCCAGCTCTCGTCCAATCTGTAACATCACGGACGTTGGAGTGGCAAGCAGGAGCCACTGCCGGCCATTCATACGTTTTCACTTAGATTCACTAGGTGAATATAGAGATGGTACCTCTACAAACTCCCTGCCATTGTCTTTCCCTTCCCTGGAAGTGATCGTCGAGGGACGTCATGCCTCAATGTTGACGGGCTTAGGCCAATAGTTGCCAGTTTAGTCCAAAAAATAAAAGAAATGCAGATTTAACTTATAATTTAGACTGTTTTTCTACATCGTCGCAGTGGACAGTGAGTCTCGTATATGTTACGAGAAGTTTGAGAGTCCCCTCGTCATAGACCTTTGCTGCCTTTCTGTTCAACTATGATTGATTTGGTGGTAGTTCAAACATTTTTATTTGTTACTTTTGAGGGTTATACGGGCATCTGTGACTGGGGAATGGAGGCGACTGCATAATGAAGAACTTCACGGACTTTACGACTCACCCGATGTTGTAAGAATAAGGAAATTGCGGTGACTAAGATGGGCAGGACATGTGGCTCCGATAGGGGAGAGGTTGGCATACCGGAGGGAAAGATATCGTTGGGAAGACTGAGACCACGTTGGGAGGATAATATTAGAAGGGATCTTCGAGAAGTAGGTGTTTGTGATGAAAACTGGCTTGAACTTGCTCAGGATAGAATTCTATGGAGAACGTGTGTTGCGAATTCCGTAAGCCATAGAATAAGTAAATAATACGAGCATCTGTCTTAAACCCGTCACAAGTCTCAGCGATGACGTTCTTATTTGAAATACCCTCTTCGCGTTCACGTGGTGAAATTTAGGAAATCCTTGAAAAATCTTTATCAGGAAGGTCGTCAGCAAGACTTGAGCCTGCGTTCCTCCCCAATGTTGATTCGAAGTCTGTGACATGAACTACTGAACAATGGAGACGTGTAACTGAGATGAACAGTCACAGTTTTGCACAGACGTGTACGATAAACTTCAAGGCATTTTCCTTACTTGTTATACACAAATTCGAAAGTGATTTTACACTTTGTTAGTAGTATGTTTTTTGAAGGTGTGTGTTGAAAGGCACGGTTCTGTAAATCTAACCCTGGTGACTTGATAACCATTAGTATTGTTGATGTATCTTTTTTATATAAAACATAATTACTCGTATGGTAACTCAAATAACTCGTATTTGAAAGCGTTTACGTACATAAAAAGTAACCTACGGTCAATTTAGAGAATGGTCAGTTAGGTTAGATATGTTTGCATATTATTAATCTTTAGACACTGACTGGACTGTTTATTGTCCATAGCTTTAACAACTCAATAGCCCCCCACCCTTCCACCTAATTGACCGAGGAGGATAATTTTCGTCTTAAATCAGTTCCGAGGGAACTACCTAACTGAAGGGGTACATTTTATCCATCAGGAGTGTACCGCGGGAAGGAAGAAGAGGGCAAATGTTGTGTTTTTTCGTCTTTCGCATCTCTCTCTCCCTCCATCCACTTTGTTTACTCGCGGGACAAGTGATGTACAGTTATGAAGGTGGGCTCAAATTGGAGTCAAGGGATGACATTACTGTTGTACAATTATTTTGTCGTCGTACTTCCAGTGGGTCATGAGGGGATGGCGGAAAGTTGGCGTACTTTTTGAGGCGCCATACGATGTCTCCCCGATTCTTTTTTATTTCACTTTCTTCGTTTTCTACTAATCTCTTTGACATGTGTGTTTTATAAGCTTTCTAACGAGATCTCATCATTTATGACACTCGAGAGCGTTGGAGGTCGAGGGTTCGATCCCAGCGACCGACCATCCTGACTGAGGTTTTTCCTCAGTCACTCCAGGCAAGTGCCGGATGGCATCAATGCTCTGGACTAACCTTCCCAAATGTTTTCCCCTCTCCTATCCCGGCCCGAGCCTTAGATGCCTAGAGGCCATAAATCAAATCCAAATTATGACATTTGAATAATTATGGTGCACTGGTGTCTTTTTCCTTTGTAATTCGTCCTATAAGGTGTTCATATATAATTTATGACTGATAATTAAGAGGGGGGACAAGGGCTGCCAGCGTGAAGGTCTGCGATATTCTTGACATCTTTGGCTGCTATCTAAAGATTAAAATTTTAGATAATGCTCTAAGGCTTTTTCACATCATACTTATTTTACAGTTAATAACCACCAGATAAGATCGCCATATAATGCACACTTAATAACCTTTGTTCATTGATTCTTCATAACATTTTTTGAGAAACATAGGCATACCACCATATTTTTTTAATTTCGAACGGATGAGCACATCTCAGCTACAGCAAATTTCGCTAGGTATTCTCAGCTTCCATCCACCGCTTGGTACGCTGTGTTAATTTAATCTTTATTATTTTATTTGTCGAGAGTTGATTGTTCGCTGCCTTTTTTTACGTCGTTCTGTATTTTTCTTTTCTATTTGAAGATGCGAAAAAATTAAACCTCGAAGTCAATTGTATCAAATTTAATAGAGAGTATGCTTTGCTTTGGAAGGACTGAAGATAAGATTATGAATTGTTTGTATCCAGGTTGTTATATTGCGTATTGTCTTCTCTAGTTGAACAACTATGAATTCATGCAGCAATACTTAAATAACAATGAAGGAACATGGTTTATTTACCAGTCTGCTGTCGGTGGAATTCGCTTGTCTAGTTTATAACCATAAGAGCCAAGTTTCAAGTGTTAATTGATAAGGCCTAATAAAGGTTTTAAACTTGGTTCATGGTTATAAACTAAAAAAAAACGCATTTCATCGATCTCGATAAAAGGCTGACAAACAAACCATGTTCATTTTCTTTCATGTGATTTGAGTGTTACTGTATGGATTCGTAGTCTTTTAATCAGGTCTTATTATATTTAAATATTTTCACCTGATCTTCCCCCACATTCTACCAAGTGTAGTTCGTTGGCCTTAAATGATTAATCGTTTTTAATTTGCGTATATAAATTATTGTAAGTGATCTGTTTTTTGCTTTTAGGCAGCTTGAACAAATCCTTGCCGACGAGTCTCAGCCAGCCGATGGAGAAGAAAAGTTGGCGGCCTTAACGGCGGGCGATCGGATCTCTTGGGCCAAGGCAAGAACAGTGTTCTTCAGCAAGGGAATTAACAGACAATCTCTGGATACTATTGAAAAGGCAGCATTTGTTGTGGCGTTAGATGAAGAGGCTTATGAATTTGATCAGGTAGGTTATTCATTGTGTTTAGTATCGTTCAAATGATCAATTTTGTCCAATTAGCAGAGCGCCAAATATGAAAAAAAAAAATGGTGCCAAATATGTGAACTAATCAGTAAGCTTTTAACATGCCGCTGCGAACGTTCTATGAGTTCTACAATGTTGCTAGAGCAGACTACCATGAACCCTAACGTTGACGTTATGTCTAATACCCTGTCATCTGCTAACACTTTTTATGTGGAGAATGATAGAGAAAAGATCAGTGATTTAAAGCGATGCTCGTAGGATGATAGCAAAAAATGTTAATTTTTGAGATGACTGAAAGTGAAGACATCGATGGCTTATTCCTAATTGCTGCTGAAGCCATTAACGTATTTGCTCAGCATTTCTTTTATATGAAATCGGAGACAGTTACGTACCCCCAAAACAGCTAAGCTAATCGCAAGCATAAAGGCTTGTTGTTAGTCGCAGAATTATCCATGCGCATGGTTGGCGTCAGTTAAACTGCCTATGTAATTGTTGAATTGTTCTTCAACGAACTGGTGAGCTTCTAAGGACGGAATCTACAGTTTTTGTTAAAGTTGGCTTCGAGCCACTCCGTTTCATGGACCCCGGCGGGAAATGAACCCGTGACCACGTGCAACTGCTTATTTTAATAATAAAATGTACGTAAGTCTACTAGTTATAGCACTCTTCAGGGTTGTATAAAGAATCATATTTACCCTATCGATTTTTCGACCTCAACATTCAAAGCTGTCTTTAGGTGTACGCAAATGCAAAGTTAATATATATAAGATGGTAAAAAGGTAGAAAAAAGGGATACTTACATTGGAGAATACTAAGACAAGTGTACAGGAACGTCACAAACACAATAGTAAAGCGGCAACGTTTCACAAAAGCGTTTTCACGTGGTACATAAAATGGGCAGAGCGAAATGGTACGGGGTTAGTGCTAAGGAGACGCCATGTTGCCAACTGCTGCTGGGTAACTGTGGCCAGGTTATGGAGGCGGGAAAATGACTAGATGGATCGGAGAAAACACTAACTGGAGAAGGAAGTGCGGAGGTTGCTAGTAGGAGGTAAGGGGTTTCCAAAAGGAATAAAGGGTTACGAATCAGAGGGGAGGGAATAATAATAATAATCATAATAAGTAATAACAGTAAAGAAGAAGGGGAAAAGGGGAGAATAAAGGAACAATGTAGAAAAATAAAATAAAAGTGTAACTAGAGACGGAACGAAGAAGAGAATGGAAAGAAAAGAAAGTGCGCTGCAGGGAGTTAGAGGCAGTTGAGGCCGGGTTCATGGTTGGCAGAAAGGATAGAGATGTACGTCTCCTCCCATCTCTTTCTACCTGTGGCAGGTAAGTCAGGGTTCAGAATTTCCAGGATGCTGACTCGAAAGGTTTCGTCAAAGGTGCAGCCGTGATAAGTGTGTTCAGTTATGGGAAGGTGCGGAAATTGTGATTTGGAGGAGTGACGATAGTTGTTGATGCGGATTGTTAGAGTTGTTTAGGTTTCGCCAACGTAGAAGGCGGAACATAGATTACAGAGTAGGAGATAAATGAGGTTGGAAGATATGCAACTGCTGGAGTGTCGGAAAGAGTACGTCTTGTGAGTGACAGGGTGTTTGTAGGTCAGACTGGGATCAAAAATAGGACAGGTTCTGCAGCGCGGTCTATTACACTTGCCAGGTTTGAGGAGAGGGGACGAGATTGGTCCAGTTCTAGTGAGAATCGTGTTGGGATTCGGAGGTCTGCGGTAAACTATTTTGCGACCCGACGGGATAACTTTCAGTTTCAGGTGACGCAGTGAGTATGGGAAGCGCCAGTTTGAGAAGCTTGTGGAGAGCCTGAAGGTTGGGGTGGCACTGGGTGAGAAGATTGGGAACGGAGGGAGCTTCGCGGGGAGGTCGGTTGGAGTTAGGGTGATTTATGACACGGTCCTCTTACCTACTCTAGCAACCTCCGCACTTACTTCTCCATTTAGTATTTTCTTCGACCCATCTAGTCATTTTCCCGCGTCCATAACCTGGCCACACTGTTATCCAGCAGTGGTTGGCAACATGACGTCTCCTTAGCACCAGTCCGCTCTGTCCATTTTCTCTCCTACCATGTGAAAACGCTTTTACGAAACGTCGCTGCTTTTCTATTGTTCGTGAAAATCCTGTACACCTGTCTTAGTATTCTCCAATGTAAGTATCCTTTTGTTACCGTCGCTGACTGCTGATCGTGGGGTCCTGGGTTCGATTACCGGATCTGCTAAGGTATATCTTCCAAAGCGAAAGGGGCTGGAACGGTGCCCAACCAACATCGTCATGCAATTGGGGAGCTGCTCTGAATAAAAGACAGTGACGATCGCAGTTGAGAGTTTCGGCTGTCCTCTCCCAACACGTCTGGTCAGTGAGGAGCAGTAGACGAACTCCTCTCTCCGGGAGAGATTTCATCTCGTAGTGGATTGAATATGGCTGTGAAATGTACTAACTCAAAGAAAATTGTAAATTTACATTATATAGTGTGTCCAACGGCCTGGAAAACCTGGAAAAGTCAGGGAATTTAGTTGATGAGGGGAAAATCAGGAAATTTTAGGATTTTCCGTGTTCTACCCAATTTGTGAATGTTCTTGTCCATGGAGCGGAGTGGAGAAGGGTGTTGCACATGCTTGTAGGAATTAGTGTTCAAGTTGAAAACGTTC
>JAGDQP010030318.1:9905-22527 GCA_022664845.1 Lepisma saccharinum | reverse complement strand
CGTCCATCTTCCATCTGTTCGTCTAGTTATGTGACCGGCCCATCTCCACTTCATCTTCTTTGCAGTCTTGATTACATCCTCTACCTTTGTTTGGGCGCGAATACATTCATTTGTCTTCCTGTCCCTCCTAGTTATTTCTAACATGCATTTCTCCATTGCTCTTCTATGACTCTTAATCTTTGAGTTGTTTCCGTACTCAATGTCCAAATTTCACAGCCGTGCATAATCACAGGTAAGACACATTGATTATAAACTTTACGCTTCAGACACATTGGTAGTTTGCTTTTGAAAATAAAGTGTAGTCTTCCAAACGAACTCCACGCCATTTTACATCTTCTGTTTATTTCATCAGTCAACTTGGCATTCGATGTTTTGAGCTGGTCAAGGTAAACATACTCATCAACTATGCCTATTGTCTCTCCGTTAATCTTTATTTCCTTCTTTGCAGCATGTTGATTGTACTTTACTGTTGTTTTACTTAAATTCATTTTAAAGCCTATTTTCGAAGTCTCATTACACAGCTCTTCCATTCTGGTTTGTAGTTCTTCTGCACTTGAAAAAAAAAACAGGACTACATCATCAGCGAATCGTAGGTGATGAAGATATTCGCCATTAATTTTAATTCTAACTTCATCCCAGTTTAAATTTTGGAATACTCTCTCCAGGACAGCAGAAAACAGTTTTGGAGAAATTGAATCTCCTTGCCTTACCCACTTTCCAACTTTAAATTTTTCAGTTTCTTGATGTAGTCTATTAGATGTAGCAGTTGGGTAGATGTTTCGCAGTAACTTGATGTATGCACTTTCGATGCCTTGATGTTCAAGTGATTTAAGTACTGCTGACAAGGAAACCGAATCGAAGGCTTTCTCAAAATCTATGAATCCGAAACATAGTGAAGTTCATATTCTATAGTCCTTTCCATAACTTCATTCAATGCTTGTAGGTGGTCCATTATGCTAAAGCCACGACGAAATCCGGTTTTTTCCCTTTCTTGGTTAAAATCCAAGTCTCGTTCAATACGATTCAAAATAACTCTGGTGAACATTTTGTATAGAACTGACAGTAAACTAATTGGTCTGTAGATTTCGACGCGTTCTTTGTCTCCTTTCTTGTACAATAAAGTGATAATAGCATTATTCCAACTTGACGGTATTTCTTTCTTCCTCAGGCACATCGAGAATAATTTAGCAAATTCCCCTTTCATCTTTTCACCCAAGGTCAGTTATGTGGAATACAGACCTCATCAATAAAAGTCTGTATACACGAAATCTATGTGTTGGGCATTCTTTACAAAGTTATACTGTCTATCCACTTTTAGTATATGTTTTTCCTTGTAATAATTTCAGTTGTTAATTTATTTATATCGTGCAAGGAAAGGCAAGTATATTACTGTTTATCTTTGATATAATTTGCGGTGTAGTGAATTATAGAAAACATTCTACCGTAACATCTAAATCTTTTAAAAACACAGCAGCTATAACTACCCTAACTAACTTATGATAGTTATAACTAACTTAATTCAAGCTTGTTGGTTTACTCCCAATTTCGGAATACTTCCAGGCAGTTCACACAAGTAATGAGAACTGAACAAATCTAGAGATGGCCTATTTTATGACCAAAAACAGCAGATAAAAAAACCCTAGATGCGGTTACTAGGAGGATATGCGACGCACAGAGCCAAATACAGCAACTAACCAAAGAAAACAGGAAGAGACCAAAACGATCGGAAGCGGTAGGAAAGGAACATACACAAGAAGGAGATATTAAAAAAAAAAATCCCCCCCCCCCCCCACACAGAGAACTAAAAGAGATCACGTAGCAGCTGGTTTCGTTAGCTTCTCAATGGGTAACCGCCCGAATAACTTGCCACTTGAAAGGACTATAACTACGATGGAACCCACAAAGAGTCTTTAAAACCCACTTGGTGGGAGGTGTACATATAATGTACACATAGTGAACACATCCACATGCAAGCAGGACCTATGTCCTAAACATCATACAAACACGGTACACTGGCAGTCACACAGGCAGAGTATTCGTAAATACAAACGGAATACATGCAGTGAATACTGATCCACTACACGTGTTACAGAGACAACACATATAGATATAGAGTCATGTGTCATATTGATAACGGTGTCATACAGAGCCACTTGCCATATATGGGGAGATATCCTCTACAAACAGAGTATCCGACAGCTGGTGTGAATGGAAGGCCCTGGCCCCAAGCGACGCACCACACTGTCAAATATACATCTTTGAGTAGAAAACTCATCATCATCATCATTAAATCATATGTTTGGTTTCAGTAGAAGAAATATTTTTCTAAAAATAGCTACAAAAATATCCACTTAGAAAGGTACAGGAAATGTAACTGTTCAATTAAGGGAATATTTTTCGAAGTATAGAACTGAAGGGTACCTGGAAATAACGATCAAAGTCCATTTGTGAAAGCTGTGAGAAAAACGCATTTTAAAGTAAAGTGTGAACACTTGAATTTTAATTTATTTTTACCCTTAAATATCTTTGGCTCAGGGCGAAAGGATGCCTAAAGGTAAAAAATAAATTTAAATTCAGGTGCTATAATGTGTGTTTTCTCACAGATTCGATATCCTATTAATAGCTTTCCTTTCCCGAGCCAAACAAGTATTCCGAAAATTAACGGTACAAGTACTTCCCAGCTGTGAATGTTGATAATAAATTACATAGCGGAGTCATCAAAACACAGCTATAATGCCCTAGAGCAGGAGTTCTTAACCTGGGATCCAGGCAGGCTTTTCCTCTAGGATTATTCATTCGTTTAAGGGTGTATTAAAATTATATGATTGGGGGGGGGGGGGGGGGGAAGAAAAAAAAAATTTAACTTTTTTTTTTGTAGTTGGAAGGTTATATATTATGAAGTTCATTTCAAACTATTTCTGGCAACCTGGAATCCAACAATATTACAGGTTTACCTTGTATCAATATAAACTAGAATTAAGAATAATTCTAAAGCGTTTTAAATAAAACAACATTAAGCAAGAAAAGAAACCTTCCAAAATCGATAATTTTGGCTGAAATTCACTGTATCCCTGGATTCAGGGACCTAAGTAGTCCATGGATGGGTTTGATGGGGTCCGACAGGTTAAGATAAACAATAACAATCACTAAGTGTGTAAGGATTTTGAAAAATGAATCAGACAACGTGAAATTACTTTAGTTCCCGTAGGTCGTGTTTTTATTAATGAAACATGACACAGGTCCACGAATCACTGTCATAATGATAAATTTGCTGTTGTGAATTACGTACGTCTTTTAGTTAACAGGTGATGCTGCAATCGCGAAGTTCCTTTGTCTTACTTAACGAATGAATAATGTACTGTTACGGTTATGTTATCCTTCGTTTTGGGTTGTTGCTGCAATCTATGTGTTAATATTTTTCTGTGAAGGGGTCCATATAGCTTTCATTAGATACTTAAAACATTCCAAGGTTCAAAAAAAGTTCAAAACAGGTCTGTATGCTCCTCTCAGACTATACAGTTTGCCTAAAGTTCATAATACAGGCGTTCCATTACGTCAAATAGTTAGTGCAATTGGTTCTCTCCGACGTACTCTCTGGTTAATACTTAACGGGATTGCTACATCCACATACAGGGGGAACTATCCACCACGTGTGTAATTCATAAGAGTTCGTGCGGGCACTTCAGAGTATCAGTGTTGATGATAATGATATACTTTTTAGTTTTGATGTTTGTTCGTTATTTACAAGAGCGTCATTGATAGATAAAATGAGTTTATGGGCGGTAACAGCACTATCGCTTACGCCCGTCACGAAAGAGCATCATTGAAGGACACTCTCCAACTACTGAGAGAAAAGTTTAGAGCTGACATTCTACAATTATTTGAACATACCCTCACCACAACATATTTTCTATATGATGGAAACATTTACGAACAGATTGATGAAGTGGCAGTGGGTTCACCACTATCGCCTGTAAAAGCGAATTTTTAGAATATTTTGAACAAAAGGCATTGGATACTGCTGTTCTTCAACCTAAGTGTTGGTGTAGATAATGTGGATGATACGTTCACCATATGACAGCACGGTGCAGAGAGGTTAGATGAATTTTTACATGTCAATAACATTCATCCAAATATACACTTTACTATGGAGATCGAAAAAGAAGGTAAACTACCATTTTTAGATACCCTAATTTACAAGACTAACACCACGAGGCTTGGACATAAGGTGTATAGAAAGCCAACGCACACGGTTCTCTACTTGCGAAAACCTCAGCACCATACTACACAGAAACAGGCAGTTATTGCTAGTCTAATTCACTCAAGCTTTCAAGATCTCTGACAGGGAATATTTAGAAGAAGAAATCACACATATTAGAAGTGCTCTACTTAGAAATGGGTACGACAAACAACAAACTGAGAAAACAATAAAAAGAACTGATGAAAAACATAATGGTTTACAGAAAGACAAGAAAAAGAATAATGATCAGAAAAGAAAAGGATCTGTCTTACCGTATGTAAGCACTGTTAGTAATCGAATACGGAGAGTACTAAAAAAGTGCGGAATCAGAACTATTATACTCAAACTAACACATCTTTGGTATCAATGTTTCAGTTTGACGTAGGCGAGTATTCTGATTTGGTATAATACATCTAACATGCAATACTGCATATATCACGAGGCAGTCATTTTTTATCGTACTAGAAGTTCTCGGGGTGGTACTTAAACTTAATCATACAAATTATCTCTCTTGTAAAATCAGAAAACGCAACTCAAGCTTGCTGATTTCTTAAACAACATCGCTTAATAATGAACTGTTGAGTATATATTTAGTACTTAGTAAACACATACATTTGTTTATATTGGATAAAGTGGGTTGTTTGCCTTGACAACCGAGATGTAAATCACATTCAAGATTTACTAAATGATACTAAACTAGTATTCACATTTGTCACTGTACAGATCAAATTATGTGCCACATAAAAGCACCTTTATACAGTTGATGTCACCAACTTAACTTACTTAAATCATATCTTTGTAAACCCTGATGTTTAGCTCCATTTGTAGTTTTCAACAAATCTGACTCATTTGTTTCTGTTTTTACAAACAATATAAACAATGCTGAAATTGCCTTTTGGTTTAAAAGTGATGTCATCAGTTTCACTTCTAGATGTTTCACATTCTTATATGACTATGACAAGAACCATATAGAGACAACCTGTGAAAACAAAAAGCAAATTGCGGCCTGTTAAAGATGACCTCCTATATAGAGTTCCAGGTTTATAAAAATAAATTATAATTGTGGAAAGTTTTACATCAGTCAAACAGGAAGAACTATTGAAACTAGAAAAAGGAAAGATGCTAAGGAGAAACTAAGGAAAGTCAGCTACATTGTAATAAGGGTAATACTGAGAAGACAGCTGTGGAACAACATTGGTATATATGTGGATAACTTATTTATTTCACGGATACGGAGGGGTTAAACAAAAACAATGTTATTTAGAGAAAATTACAAAGGAATTGCTTGAAATAACAATGCATGAACAAAACTTCAACAAAGATGATAGTTATAAATTAAATCAGATTTAGAAGACGACAATCGCAAATTTTAATTTCAATTCATAATGTCTCTGAAGATGTCGACGGATAAGTCGACGAAACAATTGTAAGAGAGAATACAAAATTAAAATTACATGACGTAAAACCCGAAAAGGATAATCTTTCATTATGGATAATTGTCATGATAGCTTAAAATTTCATTTACACAGACAATAGATTTTATATATATAGATTAGAAAATTTTCTGACAAGAGCTAGAAACCAGAGGGGGCGATCACTCCCTCTAGCTTCCTCATTATGGATGTCGAAGCAACAACCATCACAGAGATCAGTGACAAATGGGTACAATGAATTAGAAATACGAACAAAAGAGATTATTTTCATTCTGGTAAATTCCTATCTTAAATTTAGTCAACACATTGAAATATTCATAAACAAACTAGAAGTAATAGTTAACAGATTCAAGAATGACAATATACTTACCTTGGCAGACAGTGTTACTAAGTCCCTCTTCTGGAACTGCCCCGAAACATGAAAAAGAAAGAATTTCTCGATTTCTGATATAAAACCAGAACAATCTAGATGTAATAAACCAGAACAATCTAGATGTTCTGCCTCGAGATTCCGAGGCAGGGTCAGAGGAAGTCATGTATAGATTTTACGATATCAACAGAAGAGATATCACAGAAGAAATTGGAAAGTATTAGTTTGCGAAACATAATGTAATAACATTTAACATACAAATGGAAAGACAAGAAAAGGATCAAGATGAAAAAGAAGAATCTGAACTATCATACAGCACAAAAAATTAAAAAAAATAACTGGGAAACGCTTTAGAAAGCTTTTAAATTGCCGCAGATAGAAAAAAGCTCGTACCTACATGAACTGGCGGCAATTTTAAAACAATGCTGTCAAAACAGTAATAAATAGTGTCGGCAGAGGGAGTCGAAAAAAAACTGGTGAACACCACAGCTAAAGAAACTAACTGGGCGGCTGGAACTCATGTCCTGAAGCACAAAAGACTACAAAAATGTAGACAAGCTGAATCTCTGTATGCATCGGCATTAATGGGATTCAAAAAGAAAACATGGACGAATTTCGTAGAGAAGATACCAATGGGAAAAGTAAAAACAAAGCCACTATTCAATTTAAACTAACTAACTAACTCTACGGCTTATGGAACTCACAAGTTCATCACCGCAGTAACAAACGTTCGCCATTGGATTCTATCCTGGTCACTATTCAATACCTTCAAGAAACAAGAGATAACATACAGAAAATTGGAAGGGAACAGTAGATTTGTTACTGGAAATCGTAATGCCGAAAGATATAACGAGAAGATAACGAGGAAAACAAAAAACAAGAATAAAGGCCAGTGAACCACAGGAACAATTAGAAAAATAAAATCAAGAACAATAGCGACGTAGAAAAAGTAATCAGGACAACTAACAATAACAAAACCCAGAGTCCGGAAGTGATTAATGTAAAAATCTGCCGCCAGTAAATAGAAATTTGGAGCTCGTAATTAACAAGAATAATTGGCGAATGCAAACACGGCAGATTTCCGACCTCGTAGAAAACAGCGAGATTGATAATACAGTATTTCTAGAAGGAGAGAACAGAGACAAAGGGTATCTTAAATCATGTCGACCAATTTGTTTGTTGAGCATCACCGGTAGTCGACGTGGTCGACCAAGTTTTTGAAAAAATATTGGTACAAAAGAAAAAAAATCGAAATTCACAGACTATACTGGGAACACTATCACCTCCAATATTGGTTTTAGAAAAAGGAAATCGACAGACGACACAATAAATATATTCTGCAACACATAGAGAAAGAAAAGGGCAGCAGCAACAAATATCACTCTAGGATCGTCTATGACATTAGTGGAGGGTTCGACAATCTGTTATGGCCGGCGCTCTGCGTAAGACTTAAAGAAACATGAGTAGAGAAGAAGATCTAGACTGTCATTAGGGACTTTTTTACTTACATAAAGACAACTCTTGTGTCTGTGGGTAAACATGCAGTAAGAATACCAACAAAAGCAATCTCTGCAGACCGATCATCTGAGACATGGCCTTCCAGCATTGCCTACAGAAGCTGAATCAGATGGAAGAAATCTAAACGTCTTTGCGGACGATCTGGCAGGTCTGAGAACAGGCAATAGTAGAAACGAAATTAAAACCAAAGCAAACAGCGTTATGAAATCATTATCCAAGTAGTGTAAAAATAATAAACTAACTATATCCGTACAAAAGACTAAACACATGTTATTTAACTGGAAACTAAATTGGGAAAGGGTTCCTAGAAGAAAAAAAAAATGCAAGCTAATTAGGAGAGTTTTTTTTTTTATATATATATATATATATTTGGGGAAAACACTAGACGAGAAATCAATTTCAGAACCCATACAAAAACAGCGCCTGCAAAAGCATTAAAACAATCAATAAGTTAATAAACATAGCTCAGAAAGAGCTCAAAATTCCATTAAAATTGATTACGATGTAAATTGGATATGGAGCAAGTATCTGGGGCCGCAGGATGAACATAAAAAAACAAGCAATGGAAATAGATAGAGGACAGAGATTCATCTTATTAAGAATGACTGGAGTTTATGTTCTCTATTTTGTAAAAATATAACAGTATTTTCAACAATGTGTGCAAAATATTTGAATCTAGAAAATATTGCTTATTATCATGTGATCTCCCTGGAATTAAATTTGTAATAGGTAATACTGCAAATCTTAATAATATAAGAAGAACTAACTTCTGATGTAATTAATAATGATCACTGGCGAGCTCCATAAACCCGTGTGGTCACTGGCGAGAAATTATTTAATATCTTAGGAATTCCCAGATTTCACAACACCGGATGTTGATTGACGTTATACCGAAAATTGATTTCACAATATCAGATGTGCTGACGTCTTGCCGAAAGCTGATTGCGCAGTAAAGAATGTGGGAATTTCCCGGCCGGTAGCTGATTTGCAATATCGGATGTGGGAATTGCCCGGATGGAAGTTAACTGACGTCATGGGTTTTTTCTCTATGTATTAAATTCGTGTTACGTCCGTATACGGAGGTTCCTCTATCAGAAGTTGATTACATCATTTCCTGGTATTAGAAAACGTATAAAAAAAAAAGTTCGGTCAAGTGACAACCTTATACTACGGAATGATCACTTTAAGGTAGGTTCAGAACTTCTCGTGTCCTAACAAGTACTGATCTTGGGATCTCTTAATTACAAGGCAGCGGCAGCAAGCATTAGCAAACCCACCGGAGACACTGATTTTATACATAAATCTTGGAACTTACATATAAATCTTAAATCTAATACAAAATCTTAAATTTTATACATTTAGGGGTCTGAAGCCTTAGCATTTATCTCATAATTAAGTCAATAATTTACAAGGAACACGGTCTTAAAACCAAATCGGTCTAGGCACCAAAAGACATCTTTTCTGAAAAAGGTTTGTCACACAGCAATCAATTTACTGCACGAAACGCATTTGTGAATATATTCTTGTATTTCAAGCGATCGAAACTAGATTTATACCAGTGGCAAGCAACGCCTAGAGACATTACTTTATGTCGGAAACGATATTTTGGAGAAATTGGTACTTCGGTCGCTCTGGTTTAAGGTCGTTCTGGATTATTCACAAAGAGAATATTTTACACGTCACTGCCAGAAAAAAAATGAAGAAAAAGCATATACTCACCCTCACTACAAGTGGAACCAGTAAAACCAGAAGAACATCTACACTCTCCGTTTACACAAAGTCCGTTGTTCATGCAATTGGGCACACAATCAAGTGGTTTGCACGATTTCTTATCTGCATTCAACGTATGATTAGTTGGACACATACACAAGTAACTTCCATAAGTATTAACGCACCTGTAAGTACATTTCATGTTTCTTGGTAGAATGGCACATTCATTTACATCTGTAAAACGAAATGTAAAATACAATATGAAACATAGATGAATTCTAAATAAGATTAAAACGTGATCTACAATGACAAAACAGCATTTTACTACACTAGGACGCATTCTTCTCTTGCGATGTCTACAGAATTTAGATAAGTAAGCGGCTGAGAGTTCAAAGTCTCGACTGGCTGCAAGCATCAGAATTTATTTTTCTGCTTCGAATTCAGAAAACATCTAAGAAATTACAATTACAACTGCTCAAGTACTGTAGTCCCTTAATAAAGTCACTGTTAAAAGGTACAGAGAAGGGTTCCGTGAATATTTTACCTTAGATTCTTTTGTCTCCATTGAAGTTACTGATCTCCCACCAGACGCCTCCTCAGGTGGAGGATAGGGGAATGCCGACCAGATATGCTAGGTACCGGAAATGTTCCGAGGCGGACCAAAACCAGTACTGCTGCTTTGCAGTTAGTAGAGAGACCTATAAAGGCTATGGAAAGATAACTCCAAACAAAAATATCATTGTGAAGAGAAGCAGCTTCACCATTACCACCCTGAGGATGAAGATGAATAACATTGGCAAGGCTCAGAAATGGACAGAGGGCGATATCTTAAATGTATACCTTTACCGTGAGGTAGTAGAGCTGACAACCCTACACCGCTAAATCATGTCAATAAAAAGAAACACATGGTTCATGGGTTCTCCTGGGGTAAAATATTCGGGAGGTAAAACTAGTCCCTCATTCTGATCTCCGGGGGAGGACTGCTTCAGGGGGCTCCAAGAACAGGATTAAGACAAATCTTACAATAGGAATGTGGAACGTACAGACGTTATTCAAAATCGGCGTTCTTCATGTGGCGGTACACGAGACCGAGAAGTACGACCGGGAGATATTAGTAATACAAAAAGTCCGGTGGTAGGGTCAAGATAGCATTCAAAAGGGCAAATACACTTTCTACTACAGGGAACGCAGCCTCAGAATTTTGGAACAGGATTCCTCATTAAAAACAGAATATAGAGTTCGTAACCGAAAGACTATTCTATGTTACGATACATACTCGATGGTGCAATATCGTTTTAATAAATGTCCATGCTCCGACCAAGAAGGCTTATGATAACGACAAACATAAATTTTACGAGGTGACCGATTACCGAAATATAACACGAAAATTGTATTGGGTGATTTCAACGCTAAGGTAGGTAAGGAGGAAAAATATAGACCTACTACAGGCAAATACAACTTTTACGAAACCAGCAACAACAATGGAGAAAGGCTGATAACTTTGCGAAAAACTTTCTAGTAAAGAGCACAAGACACACAAATACACACGGATATCTCCGGATGACAAAACTCTCAACCAGATTCATCACGTATTAGTAGTCAGACGAAGAAACATCAACATAATGGACGTTAGGTCTTACAGAGGAGCGGAAGGTAACACCGACCATCAGTTAGTGATCACCAAAGTTAGGGAAAAGTTATGCAACGCGAACAGAAAAATCAACGGATCAAAACAACTAAAATACGATGTTAAACGATTATATAATACGAGAGTAAAAACAGATTACCAACTAAAAATCTCAAATAGGTTCGAACTCCTAGCAAACTCGAATAATAATCAATTTGACATTAATAATAAAATTGATGTAAATAAGATGTAGGAGACAATGCGTGATATAGTGAAGAGCGCAGCGAAGGAACATGTAGGTGAAAAGAAACAGCAGAAAAATAAGCCTTGGTTTGATGAATGCATTAAGCTTCATGGGGAACGAAAATAAAAAAGGCAACGATAGCTAAGTAATAAAGGCGAAGCAAATACCAACCATTACAGTAACGCGAAACGGAACGCCACACGTAGATTCAGAAACAAAAAGCAAGCATATCTTACGCAGAAGATTCAGGAGATTGAGGAAAACGGGAAGACAAATAACATACGAGATCTATACAAAGGAGTAAACTCATTAAGAAAAAGTTACAAGCCGAGGTTAGTAATGATTAGAAATGAAGGCGGAGATCTTCAGGCGAATCCGGCTAAATTTATTTCAACAAACTTCTTAATGTACACAACGCAGAACAAACGGAGGAATTTGACATTTTTACCGCAGAACAGCGAACGAAGCGAGACCGAGGTAGAAATGCCGATACATAAATTGAGAAATATCAAATCACCAGGAATAGAAAATACTCTAGCCGAATTAATTAAAGCAGGAGGAACGACACTAATCAAGGAACTACATAAATCGATAAATGCTATATGGAGAAAGGAGGAGCTTCCAAAGGAATGGAAAACCTCAATAACAGTTCCGGTTTATAAAAAAGGCGATAAATCGGACTGTAATAATTACCGCGGAATCTCTTTACTCTCAACATGTTACAAAGTATTGAGTAAATAATCTAAGCGTCCATATACCAGGTGTATGCGTAAGTTTTTGCCGGTTTTTGTGGTAAAGAAAACACGTAATTTTCAAGGGAAATTAATTTTGGTTTATTCAAAATATTGGCCATCGGCTTCTACACATTTCACCCATCTTTCAGGTAATTGATGCATACAATGCCAGAAAAACTGCTTGTCTTTTGCGGCAAACCATTCGTCGAGCCATTTTCCAACGTCTTCGAAATTGCTGAAGTGCTACTCCGCGAGCGCGTGCCCCATTGATGCGAAGAGGTGATAGTCAGATGGCGCCAGGTCTGGGGAGTACGGCGGGTGCGGAAGGATGTCCCATCCAAGCGATTTCAAGGTGTCTTTCACTGGTTTTGCTGTGTGAGACTTCGCATTGTCGTGTAACACAATCACTTTGCATGTCTTCGGGCCCATTCCGGTCGTCTTTCGATCAATGCGTGATTTAAATTAATCATTTGTTGGCGATAGCGTTGTGCATTAACGGTTTGGCCGGGCTTCAAGAGTTCATAATACACAATACCGCTCTGGTCCCACCAGACACAAAGCATGGTCTTCTTGCCGAAGCGATTTGGCCTTGGTGTTGAAGGACCGGCTTCGCCAGGTGAAAGCCACGATTTTTCCGCTTCGGGTTTTCAAAATAAATCCATTTTTCGTCACCCGTCACAATTCGATACAAAAAGGATTTTCGTTCGTGGCGTTGAAGCAGCATTTCACAAGTGACTTTGCGATTT
>JAGDQP010030317.1:0-22696 GCA_022664845.1 Lepisma saccharinum | reverse complement strand
TGTATTTTTACGCCTGTTTACATCAACACCTTTATTTATATGAAAAAATGGTAGAGCTCTTGTTATAAATAAGAAATGTTATGAGTAATTGGGTGTGAGGCGTTGTATGTTTGTATAATTAATTTATTTTTACGCTTCTCTAAATTTTTGGTATTGTATAGTGATATGTTTGCTCAATATAAAACAATTATATTAGAAGATTACTGATAATAGCAAGTTATTTTTTGTATTAGTTTCCCACATTCTTAACCAGCACAATTTTAATTAATAATTAAAATTAGATGATATATTTCCTTATTATTATGTCCTGATGCTGTTACCGAGTAATTATTTCCTTGTTTCCACAGGAGACTCATTTGTTTCTAACGAATCAAGGTGACGTGAGTTCAACTGGAGGGCCGCGTTGGCTCAATTGGTAGAGCGCTCACTTCTAGTGCTATATGGTGGACAAACACGGTGTGCGTGGGTTTTCTCTATGTACTCCCGTTTCCTCCCACCTTCTTCATTCCACCAATTCATCACATCATCATCCATTCGGTCTGAGCTAAAGTTGCCTTAATGCCTTAAAAACTAAATTCAAGTTCAGCGGGAGAAAAAGATCAAAACAATATGAACTTTTCTTTCGAATTCTGAGCACATGGAACATAAAAAGGAATCCGTTATGACAGTTGAGAAACATGCCATGGAATGTCGTGGATTTGATTTTGTTGATTCCGCCTAACTTGAACATCATTGTCCTCAGGGCAGACTGCAGAAACATATTCCCAAAACATGTCTGTGAAGAGATACTTCGATAGTGGACTCCTGGAGTCTGAGGATTATCCTAAGTTATGTGAAAAGCTAGTTACGAAGGAGGAACCAGGTAAAAATTTTAATTCGTCTGAAATTATTTGTGAGAAACCAATACTAAGAAGTAACGAATGTATATCTAATGTCAAGACTGATTGCTTATCGAACTTAGAAGCATCATTAGTTTCAGATGCAGATACTTTTGTTATTGCAAGGAATTCTTTAAAGGAAGTAAATAGCGAACAGGTCACTCTTTCTCTTGTTTCCAAATGTTCAGAGTTTATAACTAAAACTAATCCAGCTTCTCTTGTTTTATGCAAAAGGGAAATGAAACATTTAAATCCAGTAGTCGTTCTGAAGCGTCTTTCTTTGCCTAAAACTGATTGGACAGTTAACAGCTCCAACATAAATTCCATTCAAAGTCACTCAGACGTAAGTGCGTGTGATTCTGAGAATGACCAGAGTTCAACTTTGAAAGAATCAGGAAAAGATAAATATGCCAATTCACATAAACAAAGTTCATTTAACTGTGTGTATTGTAAAATGACATTCTCTACGTACATTGATTTGAAACAGCACTTGCTAATTCACACAGATGCAAAGTTATATACATGTGAACAGTGTGGTAAATCATTTCATCACAAGTCTAATTTAAAGAAACATTTAGTAACTCACATTGGTGAAAAACCATATAAATGTAGTCTTTGTGGTAAATCGTATACTGTGAAACAGAGTTTAAAGCTGCATTCTATAATTCACTCTGGGTTAGAGCTATATACGTGCAAACAGTGTGGTAAATCCTATCGTCACAAGGGTACCTTAAACAAACATTTGAAAACACACACAGATAGAAAATCATATACATGTGAAGAGTGTGGTAAGTCATTTTACTACAAACATCATTTATATATGCACATTATAAACCATTCAGGCGTAAAATCATATACATGTGAAGAGTGTGGTAGGTCATTTTACTACAAACATCGTTTATATATGCACATGATAAACCATTCAGGCATAAAATCATATACATGTGACAAGTGTGATAAGTTATTTAGTCGGAAGGAGTATTTACAATTACATTTGAGAACCCATTTTAACATAAAGCCATTTTCTTGTAAACATTGTAATAAGTCATTTACTTTTAGCGGTGGATTGAAACAACATTTGCTAAATCACGCAGGCGCGAAACCATATGCGTGTGAACATTGTGGTAAGTGTTTTAGTCGAAAAGACGCTCTAATCATGCATTTCGTAACTCATGCAAGATTAAAATCTCATTCGTGTGACCAGTGTGGTAAGACATTTGCTTATAAGACAAGCTTAAACTCTCATTTAAAAACTCACACAGGTATGAAATCCTATATATGTGACCAGTGTGGTAAGACATTTCGTTTCAAAAGTAACTTAACAACACATTTGGTAATACATACCGGCCTAAAACCATATAAATGTGAACTATGTAGTAGTACATTTTGCCGCAAAGATTATTTAAGAAGTCACTTGAAAATTCACTCAGGCGTCAAACCATATACATGCAATCAGTGTGGGAAATCCTTTGTTCACAAATATAATTTGTGCTCACATTTGAGAACCCATACTAGCCTAAAATTGTATTCATGCGAACTCTGTGCTAAAGAGTTTTCATATAGAGCTAATCTAGTGACACATAAGCTGACTCACGCAGCACGTTCCAATTCATAATCATGCTCATATTGCGTCAACTTATTTCTAAACAAATATGGTGTAAACAGTCATTTAGTAACTCACAGGCTTAAAAGATTAATCATGTGAACTGTGTGGGTGGTAAAGCGTATAATAGAAAAAGTTATTTAACGAGCGATATAAAAGCGCACAATGGCCAAAAAGCATACTCGTGTGAAGTGTAGGTTATTTGCTAAAAAAAATGTGCATTAAAGGTACATTTGATAACTCATACCGATGAGAAAGTACGAACACGTGTAGGATGTCAAGTGATTTGCTAAGAAAAGTTTAACTCACATTTCATAGAACATTCATAACAGGTGGAAAATTATATCAATATGGAGGGCGTGGTAGAGGTTTCTTAAAAGTAATGCTTTTCGCCCACGTTTGAAAGTTCTTAGGTGTAAAGTAATAAATTTGTGGAAAGCCATAAGTGTTTCCCGTCTGAAAGAGTAGAACATTCATGTGATAACATACAAATGTAGCCGTATCGATGACATGATGTGACCGGTAGTTTATGAGGGTTACGCCTCAGTAGCTAGGTAGCTCTGCAGGAACCGTAATGTGTCGTCTTTAATATAGTGTCGAAATGTGTACAGTAGGAATCCCCTGAAAGAGATTCTACACAACTGTGGGAATCGCTGTTGAGCTCAAGAACGGCCATAAGGTATCGTTCTATGAATCAAGAAATTGCCACTGTGTTGAAATGCCCCGTAAGGGAGTTCACCTCAGGAAATTCTTGAAACCTGAAAGGGAAATATAATAAAAAGCTACCTATTCCATGTATGCGAACAGGTATATTTAGCGATCGTTCAGATCTTCCGGATCTGGTTTGTGGTTACATGACCGGTTGAGCTATTAAAATATATCCCATTACTACAAGTATAAAACTTTCGCTTCTCACAAATGAATATATACATGAGCACACTTTTGTTTCTCATAAAACTTAAAGGTGTTTGATAATGTTAAGTAATATGTGGCCATGTTTCGTGTAAGGTTCTTCATAAAACTACGCGCGCGCGACATCTCTAGTTTCTTCTCGCGGCAACCAACATTAATGCACAATTACTCTAGCTTACAACACCACACACTTATCAAATGTTTTCTTTTTACGTTCGCAGAATAAATGGTGAACGATCCGGTCATATATGACGCCCGAACGTGGACACCTTGGACGTTCGTTATCGTGAGCTTAGGGATGTTAATACATTGGGCACAAATCTTTAATATGCATTCAGTTGATACAAACAACGATATTGGCATACAATTTGCATATACAGAAGGTCGATCCATCTATGTGTCCGATTTGAAATCTGCCCCCTGCTCACACAATCGACCGATCCGAATGATTCAAGCAGTAACAGGAAGACAAAGCCTCACAGTAGTATCACGCCAAGGTCGCGTGCGTGTGTTGTGTGAATCATGGCACCTAAGGTGAACCGATTTTGGAAAGGCTACGTGGTAGCACTTTTCCACGCCAAGGTTTCCGTGACACAGATTCAGAAACAGTGCAGGGAAAATCGGTGCGCATTGGGAACAAGAACATAATTAACCGACATAAACAACGACGTTCCAGCACTTCGTTCACCCACGAAGGGGAGTAGGAAGCGACCGTGTACTGCGGTGACGCCACTTGTAGCTCGGAATTTGCGGCGAATGACCTTACAGGAAAACCCTCCTCCGCAACGTGTGATGGCAATGCGAGTGTGTCCACATGGCACAATGGACTGTGAACCGCCACCTACGTAACAAATTAAAGCTCCAAATGGTGTTTAAAAGTCGTGGACATGTCCTTACTGCGGCTTATGGGAATGACAGAAAAACCTGCTGCAGGCGCCTCTACGGGGACAAGTGGAAGTTTGTAGCCACACACGATGAAGCATGGATTTATCTAGCCGATTGTGGCAAAATTCGATCCGTAACGTACACTCCCAGCGATGCAAAAACCCGTCCTGACTTCATCCGCCAGTGCAAAGCAAGTTTCTCGAAGGGCTTTATGGTTGTCGCGGGATACTGCTATGAAGGCAAGTTAACGATTCGCCGAGTGCCTAAAAACTGCAAGATCAACTCCGCATTTTATCAGCAACATATTCTCACACCAATTTATACAGAAGATCCGCCCCGTTTGTATGGAAACTCAGTGAATCAAGTCCTTGTGTATATATATAAGGCATCATCACATACGTCGCGTTCTACGTAGCGATTTCTGCAACAGATGGGGACAGACACCGGCATCCAGGCTATTCCCTTCCAGGACATACCAGTGAAGTCACCTGATGCGGGTTTGGCCTATTGAAAAGAGCACTGCATCTCGTCGTGTCACCATCGTCCGTGGCCTCTGGAGAGCTTGCCAGGAGGAGTGGTTCAAAATTCCCCTTCCTGTACTTCAACTGAGCCTCTTACAATTTAGGTTACGGTGCAGTGCTATTGCCAGGAGACATGGTGCTCACATCGAAGGCAACCGATGGTGGTCCCGTGGTTTTTCATAAGGTAGGTGAGACGTCAAAATAGGACACATATAGGTGGATCAACCTTCTGTACATCTATGTAGGGAATACAATGATAAAAGACAAAAGTTAACACTAACAAAGAAATGTTTTAACCAGCAGTCCTAGCAATCGCATTAATTCAAACACTTAATTTACAACGGGACTCCCGTTTTTTCCAGTCACATCACCGCGCAGATAAGTCCGACTCACTTCGTCGTGTTTGTCTTGGTCACACCCCGGCGAATCGCCGCTCGTCTTTCTTGTTCGGTGCGATTTTTGATCCCTCGACTGCACAGTTTCGGTGGCTACCTCCGTCGGCGCGCGCGGAGATGAATTGACCTCGCTGCAATTGCTTTCGATATCTGCTGGACGGTATTCTTATCCTTAATCCGATCGATCATTCGTGCCGCCAATACATGGGTGCACGCCTCTTTGGCTACTCCGTAGAAGGGCGGTGGACAGTGGACATCACCGTGGGATAGCTTCAAGTCATCATAGTATAGTTACATGACTTGCTTATAAACTTCTCTTTTGATCTTGTGCGATCAGATCTCCTTCACGATCGTCTCTACATATGTGTCTAACCGCGTCTACACTCACTCGTTGGTAATAACGGAAGCTTTATCGCCGGAGGGTTTCATGATTACTGGGACATCCCTAAAACGAACAAAGATCTCAGATTAGACCAGCATGACATTACATTGGCCCAAAACTGAACTATGGAATACTACAACATAACAAACACAAATGCTCATTCTCTCAGAATATGCTATCAGGAAATTTCCACCTAGACGTGTTCGTGGTTGTCAATAGTTCGTCTTCTATATTAAATTTACTGACTTTCTTTTACTCAAGAAATTGTTGTACGTTCGATATTTCATTATGTTGGCACTATCAGCTTCTTTCCAAACATTCCACTTCATGTTTCATGGCACGTTCAATACGCTTATGGGCACGCATTATTTTTTTTTTCGACTCTTCGGCCTCCCGATACTCCCTTTCTTGGGTTCTACTTCTTGCACTTCGAAGCTTTCGACGTCTTTGGACTTAGTTACTGCTGGAATGTCCACCGTTTCGCTCTCGTGCACTTACTCAAGTAATTATCACGACTTCGAGGTGATGTGGGTTGAATACTTTTTTCATCTACCAACATATCCTTCAAGTTACCTTCACCTCCTTCCAACTTGATACTGACACATGTTAATACTTCAACATCAGACTTGGGATTGACTGGTTGGAATTTATCGTCTTCACGATTTCATGAAGTTATGCTTATTCTTTTCAGGTTTAGACGTTTCTTACATCTGGCCACGTTCAAACTCATCTAACTCGCCCTCTATTGCTCCTTGAATTACTGGTAGGTCTTCGCTTCGAGATTCAACCTCTTCGCCAACTCTTATTTTCCTCTTCCACTGGGCTATCTCCTGGACATCACAGTCTATCGACGGAACTTTCATCATAGAATACATCCTCTTTCTAAACATTCTAACACTCGTAGACTCCGTTAATTTTGGTAAACACATACCTGTAATCAGTATCCTTTCCTTGACTGTCTTACCTGTTCTTAATCTGACTCGGATTCCTCTGGTAATTCTTGACTTGGGTTATTCCATTCCTGTTCCGCGATACGCTAATACTGAATCTTATAAACTTTTACCCCGTCACCATTGTCGTTTTTCTTACTATTCCTAGATATACACGTAATATCATTCACCTTTTCTTTCACTCGTGCACCCATACATCCATTTACATCGACACCCATGCCACTGTCATTCATACTAACAAAAGAGGTCTTTCCATTGTTAGTCATCCCGTCCTCCGACCTGCGAGGTGGACAAGTTTTCTAGTCTTTTAGTTGTAGCTTCCGGGTTGGTCATACTTATGATGATCTTCTTCCAGTGGACATCCTGGGTCACCATTTCGATCTCGGTCACCCCTCTACCTTCGGGATCAGGAACCTCATCTGCCGTTCCTGTAGCTTCCTTGACCTTTGTTATATTCAGGAGTGTCGTTAGTCGGATGCTCCTCTCGTTTCACGTGGTCATCTCGTTCCCCGCTATCCCGGGACACCACTCACTCTTGCCTTCCTCTGGGCCATCTCTTTTTCGTCGATCCACCGACCAGAACCTTCCCTTCCTGACCTACGTGCTTCCCACGTATCATGGATTACCTCGAGTCTCCGGAAGGTTTCCAGAATCTCTGCCAAGTCTTGACCGCGTGAAGACACCATTTCACGCTGATACTGGTAACAACGGTATCAAAGCGCTACATATTTGAACCTCGCTGCTCAGTGGGTCTAAATCCCTGATCTGGCAATACCTAAATACCTATTGGTGACAAATCGCTCCACGCTTCCATCGATTTTAGGATTAAAGGATACTACAGTCATTAATCGAGTTAGTCTTGTATAAGTGACATCGTCAGAGTGATAGTGTTTCAAGAACGATTGCTTGAAATCGGAATAGGTGGTGGAGTAATACCATGATAGTATGGAATCTCTGAGAATAAAGGGCAACACTGTTCTGTGGAATATGTTCAAGGACCATGTCAGTCTTCTACGGAAGATTTCTGACAGTGTAGAAGAAATGACTTATAGACATTTCGAAGTTTGGTTGCCAGTTTGTTCTGGGTAGAACATTAGAAGTGAAACTTCTTTTTTAAATAATTCACCTACAAGAAGCAAGATTTGGATCGACTTTGTTGCAAGTGAAGTAATTAGCATACGCGTTGCAACTTTTGTGACCAATCCTTTTAATGTCGAATAAGAAAGATCATGTCCTTGTTGGAAGCCGTTGGTTTATAAGAATTTATAAATTTGGCTCTGAACACTGGAGAAAAAACACCAATGCCTCTCCTGAAGAACAGATCAGCTAGGTACCAACTATTCTGAGATATCCAACGTTTTCTTCATGCAACACACTCCAGCTCTAATGGAAGAAAAATTATGGAAGGACTACATTGTTATCTTACAATTGAAAGAAAAAAGGGGACGCGGTGACTCCGTGCTAGATCATTCACCTTTGGTGCTTCGGGTCGTCGGTTCAATCCCAGCTTATTCCATGTAGGCTTTGTGATGGACAAGCAACGTATGCATGGGTTTCTCGGGGTTCTCCCGTTTCCTCCAACTTTCTTCGTTCCACCAATTATCATTTATACGTCTGAGCCAATGTTGCCTAAAGGCCTCAAAATAAAATTCAAACAAAAGAGGGAGATCAAGGAAGATAATCGACCATGCAGAGGCTTAAGCTATACCTAAAGGCCATAAATAAATCTAATTCGTTCATACAGAACAAATCGCAACATCTATTGCCTCAGAATCAGACCAAGAGTGCTACTGTGGAATATGTGAAAATCCCTGCTAGAGACGAGAAACTGCAATTGTTCTAAATGGATCGACTATGACCTGCGGACAAGTGTCATATACTTACTGCAGTGACAGTAGGAGGGACATCAGTTTCTATGTGACAATGTGGTCTTTGCCCTTTGGAATCAAAGTAAACTGTTGCTATTGAATGTAATTTTTATTATGAACTGTACATTGCAACACTGTTTGTACAACATAATTTATTTCTGCTTCCTTACGTAACGACTCATTTCTAATCCCTCAGTCTAATGAAAAACAATATATACATAATTACCACTCTGTAATCTAATTGTCTTCTTTCGATTATATAAAAAACATTACCAACTATATATCACTGGGTGATAACCTAACTTAGAGGGATAATAGTACACCGTTTAGGAGCTACAGGCTGCCGAAAGCATGGGAAAAAACCTTAGAAGTTCATATTTCTAATACCACAAGCTGTTGCGGCATGGTACCTTCAAAGACTTTATATTTGTGCTGTCCAAAAATGCATATTTTAGAATTTCGCAATGGGTACGCAAGCGATTCTCCGAAGGAGGGAAGTAATTCCCCGAAGGAATTCACAGTAATTCTGTGAAGATGAGTCGAAATAAGTATGATTTTCAGGAAATAATATTTCGTTTGTGCCAAGTCGATATCTCAAGCAGATTTCATATATCGAACAATTTTCTAAAAAAATGCGTGGTTGCATAACAATTAGGAATAATAATTGTATATTATTGTTTATTTTTATCAAAGAGATTGTATTAATATCATTGCCCAGTCGTATGTCATCTTTACTCACACGGAAAGTTGTTTAATTGATACTCATTTCGGGCTATCTGGACTTCCGGAATCACCTACTCAGGGTTCCCACTCACCTGGAAAACCTGGAATAGTCAGGGAATCCAGCTTAGCACTAAAAAGTCCTGGAAAAGTCAGGGAATTTGATAGCTAATTGTTTGAAGTTCATTTAGCTACAGCAGGCATTTAATGTTAGATCGTTTTTGAAATTACTTAGAGGCTAATGTGCCAACCGTGAAGCAATTTAAGAAAAGAATACAGTGAAATATTTTGATGTATCTTTATTTACCCATGAAATTATGATATACATACAAAATGTGGTACCTGGAAAAGTCAGGGAATTTGATCTTGGCAAATGATTGGGAACCCTGTTACTACCTTTGAGGAACCAACCAATAATTTTGTAATATGCATTTTAAAATAAAACACGTAAAAATTTTGGCGGTTCCATGCCGCATCAGCTCTACTGTATTGTAATAGAAGTATAAAGCTTTGATGTTCATTTTCCCATGCTTTCGGCAGTCTGTAGCTCCGAAAAGCGGCCAAATTTTACACCCGGTTGACTGGGATTTTTCTTTTTAGTGAACTGTCTTACCTCGAAGCTTGTCGGTATTTTACGTTACCACCCTATATATGACGATATTACTCTACGTGCAATTATATATATAATTCCAAAACTTTTATCAGAATATATAATAATTATTTTATTGCTTGGAAGTGTAATGAATAATCATCGTCGTGTCCAATTTTACCTTATATTTTTTATTATGTATTTATTTTCGCCTTATTTATTATGGCAAAGTGAAGGTCGCTGACCTTTTCTTCTACTCAACCATCAATATACACACAATATAATCAGGGCTCAAAATGGAATTTCAGGAAATGATCCTAGCAGCACAGGATATGGGGCTGTGATCGATATTGGGCGGATATGGGCCCAATATCCTATTGGTGCTAGGGGAAACGCTTTACTTTCATTAACATGGTATTGCTTTTACAGATTATTTGCTATGACTCGTAAGAAAAATCTTTTTGTAGAAGGTTTGTTTTTCTTCGGTGATTCTCTTTCTCGTCCGTTCTATTGAACGATTTTTGTCACGGTTCAATTTCTTTCAGCAGTGTTAACAGATATAATGGGGCAGGTGTGAAAAGTAGGACAATGCCTGCATGTAGATATATGCACATACGACCACGGTTAGAAGAAAATATGGGTTGTAAGCAAAGATCAATGTAAACCAAACTCTTAACTATTATATGTACATGTTTCCATCAGTGTTTCATGCTGTAAGTAAATATCCATCTATATTTTATATCTTCCACCATTTTGGCTTGCTTTGCCATATAATATTCTCGTACATAAGATCATAAAATAAGGTAATTACACATTAGAATTCAAAGACAGGTGTATAGGAACTTCAGAAACAATAAAAATGCGGAACATATTGTCGAAAGCGTGTTCACACAACAGGAGAGGTGATGGTCTGAGACAACTCTTGCTAGGGAGCGACCATGTTGCCAACTAAAGTCAAGTAACAGAGTGGTCAAGTTATGGGGGCAGGAAAATAACTAAAATGGGGCCGGAGAAAACACCAAATGGCGAAGAAAGTGTGGATGTAACTAGGGGTCAGTGACATGCTTCCTAAAGGAATAATAGGGTAAAGAAGGAAGTAAAGATGCTGGAAACAAAATGGACAGTAAAAATAAGTAATGATAGCATTTATAATAACGATAGGGAGGAGAGGACGGAAAAAGGAAACACCGAAGAAGAAGAACTGGAGATGCAGGGAGTTACATGCAGTTAAGCGCTGGTTCAGACGAGGTTGGCCTACAGGATACAGATGTATGTCTGCTCCTCTTCCTAACTGGCAGGTGAGTCAGGATTTTCAGGACGCTGACATGAAAGGTTTCGTCAAAGGTGCGGCCGTGTTGTGTTGTGTAGTATGTTCATGTATGGGGAGATGAGGAAGGATTTGGAGGAGTAGAGACGGTTTTTGATGAGGATTGTTAGAGAGGTGTTTGGGTTTCCCCAACGTAGAAGGCGAAACATAGGTTACAGAGTAGAAGGTAAGGTTGGAAGAAATGCAACTGCCGGAGTGTCAGAAAGTACATTTTGTGAGTGACGGAATGTTCAAAGGTCAGACTGGGACCAAAAATACGTCAGATTCTGTAATGGAGATTTCTGTAATAAATTGTTGTTTAACGTAATAAATAAAATACAATAAAACAACAAAATATTTTTTTAAAACATTCATTTATTTCAACCATTTCTTTTTATTTAATAATAATAAACATTTCTATACACACAGCTTCCCATACATAACCAAACACACAGTTGTTCATCGAAGTCCATCTGTTTTGGTATCTAGCAACAGCATTCCATTTCGCAATGCACTGTGGTAACATTCCACCTACCTTGTTCCCGATACATTTTTATACGAACTAATTGACCGGCTCTGACCCGACGAGCATCTCGCACTCGGAATCGGAGAGTGGAAAATGTAAAGATCGCACCCAACCTTACCTAACCTCCACGATCCCATGGTCACTAATTTAAGATAATCTACGAAAAATGCAAGAAAGCAATTATTAATAATAAATACGAACATATAGAAATATATTTTGCTCCCGCCGGGATTCGAACCCGGTTTTTTTTACTCAGCAAGCCAATGCCTTAACCACTACGCCACGATACGAACTTTGTCGTAAATCTCATCGTACTATACAAGATGTCTATGAAATAATGGTGCAAACGTCAGGAGGTTATTTACATCAAACCAAGGAAAAAAATCCTTTGAAGAAATTCCGACAATTTGAACAATTTTCTTGTTTCTTATTACTTCAACGTAATAAATTATGCGTATAACTTGCTTGTAATTTCCTTACTAGAAAGCATTTTTTTTTTGAGAAATTATTTCATTCTTATATTTAATGAAAACAATCACTGCAAAAAAGGGTTGTGTTAAAACAACACTTTTCGCTGTCCTGGGGTGACCACCACTTTTTGTGTTAAATCAACATAACAAACGTGTTTCGTTGATTCAAGAATCTGAGTGTGCTAATATGACAAGTGTTAAATCAGATTGACAACACATCCATTGTGATGAATAATGATCAACACCATGTGTTGTGTTCACACAAGAACAAGTGGTGGTCGCTCTGGGACACGGAAAAGTACTGAATTAACACAGCCATTTTTGCAGAGTAGTCTCCGCTTAAAGATTCATAAACTAAAAAAAAAAATCGCAGGGTATACCTTGTGAATATTCAGGTACTAGAGAACTGGATGTACGTATGTTTGGTATCATATTTTACGGACTTCTGAAAGAGCATGTAACTTACATATAATGCGTTTTTGAAAAAGCAGAAGATTTTTTCGTCCAGATACCCTCATTTTAGGCCCGTTTTCATAGTTAGGTACTCAAGTTACTGCTTACAATGTACTTGACCAAGTTATTAATCATTGTCTCAAGTTTGACACTGTTGCATAGTTGTTAACCTGCAGTTGCTTGGCGAAGCAAAATCCTGGCCAAGTAGCTTCGATGCTTCTTGGCGAAGGAAAATGATCCAAGTCTAATTTCAGTTGATGATTTTACTAGAGCTGCCAACCTTGCCATGTTCATATATGATGCGAATTGAAATTACTCTATTTATTGTCCAGAAATATACTGAATCAAACAGAAACGTTTTTTACGTGGGAAAAAAATGTTAAGGGGGGATGAGATTTTAAATAATTGTGATACAAATTCTTACAAAACGATTTATTTCGCGTATTTTTTAAAACAATAAGTTGGCAATTGAAACAAACGAAGTGTGAGGACCGCTGACTTCGTTGGAGCGCTGATGTTTGGAATTTCGTGACTGGAGAGTGGAGACAAAAGGTTGAAAGAAACCACGTGTGTAAGCGAAACATGTCGCGGAAACCTTACAGCACGTACGAGCGTCAACTTTTGATTAGCTTGGTGAAGAAGAATGCAGAAATATTGGAAACCAAACAAAGCAGCGTTGTGTCAGCTAAAAAAAAGAGAGAAATATGGGAACAAATAACGGTGGAGTATAACACAGATCTGAGAATAAGAGTCCCCGGTAAGTAATAATTAACTGCTGTCAACAAATATTAATCATTAGTATTTTTAATTGTCTGCCGTAGATTAAACTATAGTAATGCTGCTTATTGTAATACGTAATTTGTAACAAAACTATGGTGCAGTTTATGGCATCCAGCGTGCAAAATTTGGGGAAAGGTCTGGAGCTGGTCCTCATGTAATACCGATTTTAAGTTAGGTTTGTTTACGTTAAGATAGCAAAAGTTGCGAAAAACAAAAGGGATTCTATTTATTCCATCGCTCTTGTTTGCGAGTAAAACAAACGTTCTCAATACAGGTACCGGCATTTTTTGAGCTACAGGGTGATTGCTCCAGTTTCGGTCCACTTACGGAAAATTTCGATGGTATGTAAATCCACACAAAATATATTAGAAAGGGATATAGCCCAGTCAATAAAGACAAAAAAAAGTGCGAATGTCGTAACAAATTAGGGGAAAGCTGAATTTTGGCAGGTGTGTAGGACATATGGTAGGGATCACAAAACTACAAAGTCCCGACCTCTCCCCCGCTTGCTTTTCCCCCACCACCCCCTCTAACATTGCAATGACAGTACTTCATTCAAACGCTTGCAGCGTCCAAACCAATAAGGTTATTGACTTGATTCTTTTTTTGTTTTCTTCCTTAGACAATTATCTAAAAATAATGTTCAGTGCATATTTTATGTTTATCGTATAGTTTTGTCACAAACGTAAAAAAAGTAACAAAATAGACATAAATTTATAATGAAAGGAAATATAAATTATTGCTAATTTTTTATCTTTATGTTATTTGCAAAATTTCTTCGAATCAACTTACAGATAACTTAAAAACCTTTAAAATGATATGCAATAAGGCTCACCTTTAATAAATGCTGCTCCGTAGATGGCTGATAAACTAGGCACGCCATGATGCATGTGACGGCAACAGTAGGGAAGAGGCTTCATGAAAGTCAGTTCACAGTTGAAACATTATTTGGTTGATGGTGATGTTAATAACTACAAACTCAATTCAAATATTAAAAGTTAAACTGATAATGTACAATATGAATGAATAATAATTTCCCACAAAAAACACTATTAATAACTCACTTAACTGCATATTACACATAACACAGTAATTTCATTCATCTTCAGGCACCTCTGGATCGTCTGTAGAAATATTGGTACAATATACTCCATTGCAAGTCCCACACATTGATGTGCAATCAAACCCAACTCTTCGACAACTGCATGCATTAACACATGGCGTCTTGCAGTTACAAGAAATTAATAAAAGTAGCTCATCTGGTGCAGGAGGATTTGTCATTGGTACTGGCCTCAACTTGTTGGTTTCTTAATATTCCCAACCCCACTCTTCCACTGGGAATTTGTTACCTAACCATGTTTGAATTTGATGGTAAACCCTCAATACATGTTGTCTTCCAGCGTTTGAGGTTAGTGGAAGCTTGGCCAAGTCAAAATTAAATTTCAGTGATAATTTTGCATTTAGCATCTGGAATTTAAAGTACCTTGCTTCATCAAGATTGTTATATTGTGATAAATTGTACATGCTCAAAATGAAACGTTCTCCGTTTTCTGAAAGAACTTCTTTTGACATATTGGGTTTAATAAACCACTCAGCTTGGGACCTCGCGCCGGATGATGCTCTTATTAGATTGACTGCCTTCATTTTTCCTATCCCGTAAAATGCAGAAGCCGTGTCGCATCCTGTGATAGAATGGGCAAATAAGAGATGAGTCCGCTGATCAGAGTACTTTTGAACAAGCAAATCAACAGAATAAACTGTACCCACTGATTCTAAAGGCAAAGGTTTCCAGAAAAATAGTTTCCCGTCAGTCTCAGGAGCTAGTGCCACAAGCAGTACCAACAGATCAGTATCAGTACCTACTACAACAGTTATATCATTATTCTGTAAATATTTTATTGCTTGCTCGATAATGAGAGTATTAGCGTCTTCTTCTGCCGAGACAGCATTTATATCAGCGGCAATACACGTTGTTTTGAAAGCCTCGATCAACCTTTTTTTATTTTGTGAATTTGACAAAAACGCCGCTTGCGGTGTTGTGCAAACAATATTTTCATCAAATACAATTGTATGTGACGAAATTTTAGATGCTCTCCTAAGTTGCTCTTGTTGTTTCGTGGTTGGTGAGGTGGGATACCTGTCGAATACTACTGTCACGTTCTTTCCATATCTTCGGATTATACAACTTATATAATTTGCTACTATTTCCTTGAAAGTACTGTTTTTTCCCCAAACAACTGCATGTAATAAATATCCGCCATCTATCACAAAGCAGTGTCATTGGTTTCGAATCTTTTTTTCAACAATTCCAGCTTCAAATGCTTTCATCAATAATACTTTCGTGCCTTTCCGTAAGGAATTCTCCTCAAACAATGATGGTGGGTGTGATGCCAATTCAAACTTGAAATATGATTTAAGTTTCATAGGACTGTCACAAATGCATATAATCCTGTTAAATATTTGCTGTGTATTAATGACAACGTCTTGAGACCTTACTTTGATAGCCTTATAATTTGCCTGTGTCTTAACCATGTCTTTTCTGTGAAGCTTGATATCATCAAAAGATTTCCCTGCCATCTTTTCCATTGCTGCCATTCCGACTTCATATGCTCTGTCACAGTTAACAGTAGAATCGGACACCAAATCCGTAGACAGGCTGAATACTTCTTGTGTGTTACAAGCAAAAGGACTGTGCTGGCTTATCCAATCCCTAAATTTAGACAAGTCACGTTTGTCTCTAGCTTGACGGCTTTCCCTCAACTCCACATGCTGCTCATGCGTATGATAATCCAGTCCAATGAACTTTCGAAAGGCCTCACTGATTACAAAAAATGCTGGAGTTTCCAGCACCCACTTACTCAAAGTACTCTCAGTAATCCCTCTTCCGTGGGTAAGACCTCCTGTTGATTTCATAGACTTCATTAATGATTGCTCAATACAAATGTCAGTCCAAACTCTAGACCAAAACTTGTCACTCCTTCTAACAGTTAAAAAACCTTTTTTCGTAAATAACTCGTACTCTTTTTTAGAAAGTTTACATTTCAAGTTACGTATTTGTTGGGCATACAAATGGGCAGACTTAGCATAAGGGAGATGACCTGCCGCATGATAATAGGGAAGCATATCTACGGTTGTCTCTAAATGCAAATCCCAGTTTCCCGTTCTTTCTGCTAAAATAAACTTTAACATTAAGTCAATTAGTTCTAGTAAATTGAGCCACAATTTTGATGTTCTGCTCACAGACTTCATGTTGTTAACGTGGTTTGTCAATTTTATGATAGACAATTGAACCGCTTCCTCCGCACTCGCAGTTGCCTGAGATATTTCATTGTTTGTAAGTTTGTCATATAGATATTTGCTGTATATCATGAGAAAATATTTCATTGTGTATTTCTTCCGTCACTTTCTCAACGATAGCAGCACCTGTTAAGATATATGCCCTAACCGTTCTAGCAAAAGCATGACCACTCAGCATATGTTTTACTGTAGACTTTCCATAGACAGTCTCCCATAGTGACTCTATTCCACTTTCTTCCATGATTCGACCAATACATCCTAGGTACGACATTAGTAAATGAAAACCTCCCAACCTTACAATAATTTTTGATAAATCAGCTGAGTCTTTAGCACCATATACCATTTCCATTGCCTTTAGAAAAAGGGGTTCATCAAAGGTTACAATGCATGTTTGATTAATTTTTCTACATTGCGCGGAAGCAAAACACAAAGCTGTGTACACGGATGATGGATTGTTTGGATCAATGTCAATAAATGGAATTGCCATAACATAAGTCGTTTCGAAACTTGCTTCGTTGCTTGTTGATACTTGCATAAAGCCGTTCCAACCTGGTTGGGAGTTAACTCCACTAATCCATAAGAGATTTAATGGATGGATGATAGATGATGTGTTTACACTGGTTTTTCTTAAGGCTATTATATCAGTCAAATCATCTATTATAATATTTTTTAGCCCACTCTGTTTCCGTTTTACATATGAAAGTTTCCGTATTCCCCCTGAAACATGGAACGATCCGTCTACTAACCTAGGCACTTCGGTTGTTACAGAGATATTTGCAGATGGAGTTATACATGCTATCCCTCCCATAGCGTGGGATGTATTAAAACCATCCAAAGTCCTCACGTTCACATCAGCATTATCAAATACAAACTGCGTAAAGGCGTCACATTGTATAACTAGGGGACCTGCACTAATTAAGGATCTTAAGTATCTATCACTTTCGTAATATGAGGAACAAACTCCTAATGCAGACAGTAGTTCGATCAGGTGTTTCGATCCGTAAAGCCTATTCAAATACAGGGACAAACAAGTCTGTATTGGAGACAAGAATGACTTGGGCCTTACAGCAGAAATTACTGCATGGTTGATAACAGCACGTTTTCTACGAATGTCAGGGCTCTCGTTTTCAGATCTTTTTTTCGATACTGTAGAAGTGAATAGTTTCAAGGTTTCCGGAATTAAATGATCGGAACCAGATCTAATATCCTCTTCATTTGGATATTGTTCACAATCATACTTCATTTTCTGGATGTCTTCCCTGACAATTTGTGCGGCTGTTCGTACTATCCTTTTACGTTCTTCTTCATCAGTTTTTTCTCTATTTTTATACCATAAGTCAAGAACTATATGAGTAGTATGTGACATACATAAAACACTTTTTCTTCCAGATACACTGTGCACTACCAACCGATCTTGAAAATAATCACAGAATTTAGATTTTAGATAATGATCTGTGTAATTAATATCAGCGCCACTTATGCCAATTACAATGTCTCGCAGCTCTTTTATTGAAAACTGGCATTCATTGTTGTTTTCAAGATAATTACACAGTAAATTGAATTGTTCTAAAGAATCAGCTGATTGTGGTCGCCCTACATTTTTTCCACTTGCCTTAACTTTACAAAACTCTTTATAACAATCACCATGATAGCGCGCTTCAGCGGCGACTAAATCCATAACATCTAACAGTCTAGCCTTAACTTTACCACTCCATTCATCGTCCCTATTATCACAAGCCCTAAGTATGGTTTGTTTGAATTCTAAGGTCATTACGTGATGTATTTGCCTACGATATTTTAGCGGGTATTTCGGGTCATAATCAACTTTTTCCCCACAAAACACACAATCACGCTTAAAATTAAATTTATTTTCTAATTCCCTTAAACGATGCTGTGACGTAATAGCCTGTTGTAGAGACTGTATAGCGAATTTAATATTGCTGGGCCTAGTATACTGTTTCCTGCATTCATTATGAACTTTTATAATATTTACATTACGTAATGCTAGTTGGATACTATCCTTCCTTTCAATACTGGTTCTTATGATAGTTTGTAATCCTTTAGTTACAGTCACTGCACTATCTTCAAGTTCTTTTTTTTTACAAAAAATACATATTCTGGTAAATTCAGTCATTATTTAACATACTGAAATTAAAATTTTTCGTAATACAATCCGTCAATACCTGCATCACGATCAGATACTAACTTCATCATTTTCAGTTGCCACCTATTCATTCATTCACAAGATCGACACAACACGCTCTAGACACAATTCCCTTCTCAGATGCAAACATACACAAACACGTTGAAACATGAGTAATACTGAGTGACCGCCAACAATTCCCGCCCGCCAGCCACACTCTAACCCGCGCGCCGTTGTCAGTGCTTACAATTGTTGACTATTCGGCTTATCATTCATTAAAAGTATATACTGTTATACATCAGTTTAAAGGTTTTTAAGTTATCTGTAAGTTAATTCGAAGAAATTTTGCAAATAACATAAAGATAAAAAATTAGCAATAATTTATATTTCCTTTCATTATAAATTTATCTCTATTTTGTTACTTTTTTTACGTTTGTGACAAAACTATACGATAAACATAAAATATGCACTGAACATTATTTTTAGATAATTGTCTAAGGAAGAAAACAAAAAAGAATCAAGTCAATAACCTTATTGGTTTGGACGCTGCAAGCGTTTGAATGAAGTACTGTCATTGCAATGTTAGAGGGGGTGGTGGGGGAAAAGCAAGCGGGGGAGAGGTCGGGACTTTGTAGTTTTGTGATCCCTACCATATGTCCTACACACCTGCCAAAATTCAGCTTTCCCCTAATTTGTTACGACATCAAACCTCTATTTACTGGGCTAATATTTGAGTCAACACGTAGCTCTGGGTTTAGGTCTTACATAACTGCTGTATAAAATAAAGAACCATATAATGATATTTATAACCCCAAGAAGATTATAACTGATTAGATAGCAAAAGATACCGGTTTCCAGCCACAGCTTAACAATAACTGGCTAGTAAGTTCCAGTATCCAGCCACATATGTCAGTCTTACTCAAAACATATACGGTAACACAAAGAAAGAAAATAAAATTACGTATCACAGATAATGTAACTTTCTAGCTAGGCATGGAAAACCTAAGGAAGATTGATTGTTAATTAGTGTTCTGTCAACAAAGACAATTTCGCTCGTAAATTTTGTCATTTATAAGCCAATAAAAAGTTTCAAGAAAAATACCACCTTGCTATGTGGTAAAATTAAAAGAAAAAAGAAAAAAAAGCGTGAGTTACTTACTGGAGGGAATCCTAGGGCTAATTTAAGCGGGATTCTATTTCATCTAAATTTTTGTTTATTCTATATCTTAATCATCAGATTTGTTAAACGCACATTGATAGTACAGCTTGGATAAGGGAACTCCTAGTAGTCAGTCTAGTGTATAGTTAACGATAAGAACTGTAATTTATATACAGCATGTATCATATTCCTTTGCAGAGGTTCCTTGAAGTGGCGTACTCCAAGGAGCATCAAATCTATTTGAAGTATAAGTTATTTAATTCAATTTATGAAGTATAGGTGTTTATGGTCTAGGACGGGGAGTGGATGTGAGGAAGGAGTCAGCCAGAGTCAAATACCATCCTGGTTTGTATCTGATATAGCCTAACTGAGAAAAACCATGAAAAAAGTCGTAATATTCGTGCACTCGGATCCGATTCAGAAACTCCAGAATGCAAAGCCAACGCTGTATCAAAGCTATGTACACTAAGCGTTGTTTGGGTTAAGTTCACAGAACCAATCGATAAATAATACAGGGAAGTATAGTACATACTTGAGTCATAGTAGTACATACTGTTGTATGAAATTTTTTCTATTCAATCACATCACTTTTCTAAAAGCATTTTAATTTTAATTTAAGGAACTATGATTATCTTCAAAGTTTCTCTCTCTTTTAGTGCGATTTTCATTATAACAGGAAGGTCGAATTCGGGTTTATGTATTTCACTGATATTTACTGTTTTGTGAGCATGTTTTGTTATCCAATCGTGAGTAACTTTAATCAAATTGAATTGAACAAATAATAAACGACCTTAGGTGTTTCTTTTGTAAAGGAATAGCATTTATGATTCCCAAATTACCAGAAGTTCATATATTGCGAATCCCCTTAATGATAATGGTAAAAAAGGTCTCCCAGCATGTCGATTTAAAGGTACTTTACGTGCAGTGGAATCAATATTACGAGCGTTTATATTTTGCAAAGCTAAGGTAATTAACAACATTATTATTGTAAGGTAATAAAAATCGATGTTGCAATCAGGTTATGTAAAAATATTAATATAGTTATTTTTTTTTCTTGCAGGCCACGCCGAACCAGCTTCTGAAGCTGTGGTCCAATATTAAATTTGGAGAAAGGCAAAAAAATGACGAAAATAAAACAAAATGCCATGGCCACCGGCGGTGGGCCGCCGCCTCCTGAGATCGAGCTAGATCCTGAAATACAGGAGTTCGTGCCACATTTGGTGGTAGAAATTCCACCAAGGATTGATGGCGACACTATGCCATCCAATTATAAAGGTACGTCTAAGTATACTAAAAACTAACCTTGTGTCCATAAAAGCAAACGCTGATAAAGTTTACACTAGTATCTACTAAAATAATTTAACCCTTTAGTTGTTCTAACAGTACCTTTTCATACAAAATATCAAGGATCGCGGTGGCTCAAATTGGTGGCTCACCTCTGATATCGTAAATTCAATCCCTGTTTATGCCATGTGGGCCTTGTGTTGGGCAAACACCTTGTTCTTGGGTTTTCTCCGAGTTATCCAGTTTCCTCCCACTTTCTTGCACCAATTTATCGCATTATCATACACCCGGCCTAAACAAAAGTTGCTTAAAGACCTTAAAAACAAAATTCAGTATTTGGTCTGAAAAAAGTATTTTTTAGAATACTCAAACTATTTCATTATTCTAACTTTTTATAGTAAAATTTATTGTAAATATTGTCAGTTTGTCTTTTAATTAAGATGTCAGCAGAATATAAAATAGAGTATCTGACAAGAATTTCCTTTGCAATATTATTACCCACATAGCAAAATGACGTCCCAGAGATATCTGACGGATCTCCTGGCAGGATATCGGAACGTCCGTAGGACGTCCTGTTTAAGTCCCGTTTACATCCATGGGGCGTATAGTTATAATTAATCCTTCGTATAACTATACGAAGGCATATCCTTCGTATAGTTATAATTAATTAAATCATAATAATAGAAAGGTCGATTTAATTTATAGAAATTCCAGGTAGGTAATCCCGCACGGCTTTCCGGGGGACATCCAGGGGACCTCCATACGGGATGAACTGTTTGTATTGCCCACAGAGTTATCCCACGGACGTCCTTAGGACATCGCTATGGGAGCAGGACCATTCTGACGGTAATGGGATTTAAATGGGACGTCCCAGGGACGTACTCTGCTATCTGGGTATTATTACACTATGTCTTCCAAAATGGCATGTGGTGTCCGATTACTTTAAATAATCTTAATTCGCGGTCTATACGTCTGATTTAGATTACATGTGGCGCTAAATGCTCAGAGAAAAAAATTCTAAAGAACAGTCTAAATATCAGTGGTATATGTACACAGAGTCTGCTATTGAAACTAGAAAAGCATTTTTACAAAGAAATGAACTAATCAATAGATAAAAATGCAAGTCGAATTTATGTTTTATGTTTACTGTTTTGCCCATCTCTAAGCTTGTCCAAAATTTGCACACCTGCGGGTGAGAATATGCATGTTCAGCAGAGAGTGGTGGGAAATGTGGGACTCTACTGGTGTGTTGTCAAAGACAGAGATATCTACAATTCCCATTTATCGTGCATGGTATTGAGTCCTGGGCAGCAGCATTGCGTTCCACGTGGATCGTATACACATTTGTTTTATTTTATGGAGCCTCAGGAGATAGTCGACGGTGTTATATTGTGTGGAGGTGCATAGTTCTGTTGTGAACAATAGGATGGCCTATATGCATGACAGGTTTAGATGGTAACATACTAGCTGCACCTAAAGTAAGATTACCCTACCTTTGCTGAAGATTCAGAAATAGTCCCAAAGAAAACATATTCATATTATCTACAAGCAATGAAAGGCAAGAAAAAGACATGA
>JAGDQP010030316.1:0-22696 GCA_022664845.1 Lepisma saccharinum | reverse complement strand
TTACGGCGCGTACACATGGAAAAGAGGATACCTTTGCCTTTATCTTTTACTCTGTCGGTAGAACGAACGCCTTGATGTCAGGGGCAGCATCATTGTCTCTCAACCAATCAATCGACTTGCTGAAAACAAGTAGTCAGCCTTTCTCTCGGCGGGTAGATATATGTATAAACGTTACATGAGTTTGCAACGCTTGTATCTAAATCCGGGATTAAGCCAGAATTTTCAATTTGGGTGGGCTGTAAAGTCAAATTTGCGAGGGCAGGGCGTAAGTGGAGTTCTGTACAGTTTCTATTGATTTTTGACCGTAAAAATTAAAGTTAGGGGTACTCTAGAGAATTTAGGAGGTGACACCTCCTACATAGAGGGTCTGGCAGAATCACTGATCTAAATACTCAACGCTCGAACATCCTGTTGGCCTTGAAAGTACACGCGAAGCATGAATGACGACGAATGTATAAGTTTCAAGTTCAAACTTGTCTTTACAAAAGAAGACACCAAATATTGAGACATTTTATTTTACTCAGTTAGCAACACTGATTTGGTCGTAAGTTTTACTCGCTCGTCCAACAATCAGAAACTGAAATACACACACACACGCATGTATGCATGTAGTGTGTTTCGTCCTCGCGAATCATACTCACTACACACGTATAGCAGCAGTCGTAACCCTTTTCGAAAAACGAAAGAAAAAGAAAGAGAAAAAAGAATGAATTTCGAAGGTATTTGTCCTTTTCTATGCTCCCTTCCACTCGTAACCGTGCACTTAAAAGAATAGCTTCTCCAGTTGGCTTTAATAGATATGGACCACTTTTCACAACCTCTAAACTTAGTGACCGACCGGCTGTTTCTTCTCATTCCTTACATCTTGTCTTTCGCCTTCTCATCTCATCTCTCTCTCTCTCATGTCATGAAGTGTGAGTTCAGCTTGTATATATACGCACATTCACTCTCCCAGTCCCGGAATTCGAAGTGACGAAAGTCTGTCATAATGTTACGCTAGTCCTTCATATAAGTATAGATGCTTTTATGCTGAAGGGAGAGAAGTAATAGGGCTTTCAGATGGCAAAACGAGGTGATGAAATGGACACTATCTTGAGAAAATACTCATAAAATGTAAACTATATATATAATACGCAGGGTGTCTCAAAAGTTACGCACTACTCCGAAATATAACCCTGTAGGGGGGTAAATTGGCCACCCTAAGTTTTTTTCTTTTCTGTGGTCTTTTCTTGTGCAAATGGACAAAATACCATTTGCACAAGAGTATAAAGTATAAAGTATATATTGATTACAGTTATCACAAAATAAATCATTGTAATATCTGAGCTGTAATTTGATATATTATTGATTTTCTACAACTCTGCGAACTGGCCTTTTTACCCTACCTAAGAGGGTAAAGTGGCCATGGATTCTTCTTCTTCAAGAATGCTTCAACAATAGGAAAAGAGGCTTTTTTTTTTAGAAATGTTTGTGCTATTAAGGAAACTCAATTCCAGCAAACAAGACTAAATATACAGCACTTTCATTACTCTCCTCTCCATTAACACTGGAAGCTGCGTTTACTTTACACAAATCATGATTTCATTGTTGGACCAAACTCACGATTCTTGTAATTTCGTATTGTTTACGCATTAAATAACTAACTTATTGTAATAGTAACATAGTTGTTAACTTAATTGTAACGCAACTAGTATTTATGGTTTGGAATTGTAAACTCAGTGCCCTCTTTACCCATTCGGCAGCCATTTTAAATTATGTCATTTGCCGCAACAACAGTTGCCCTACAGAGTTTTGCACCTCATTAAAATTAACGTTGAACACCAAATAGTTTGAACAACTACTATGTAACCACAAAATGTCGATTTTCTCTCTACGTAAAAATTTTTAACAATTTTGCTTATCTTAGATCAGATATGGCCAACAGGGGGCAAGATAAAAACTATATTCAATTTTAATATGGAGACTAATCAAATTAAATTTAACTACATATATAGGTCTGACCGGATCCATGTTTACAATCAAGTATTTTATATTGCTCACCCGATAGTAAAATTGTTTAATAAAAGTAGTTATCGAACAAGCTAAGTAAGTAATGGTTTTAGAATAAGCAAAATCAAACCGCCCTGGTATAAATTCAATGTTCTTTTAACACTGTCCACAAGAAAGAGACAAGTTCATAGTTCCCCCTACCGTTTCGTTTTTTTTAAATCCATGGTCTTTAGGCATCTAAGGCTCAGGCCGGGATAGGGGAGGAGAAAGGAGTCGATAAGGTGTCGGCCAGGACCTATGTTGAAGGTGCCATCCCGGTATTTGCCTGGGGAGACTGAGGATAAAACCCTGGTAAAACTTCAGTCAGGATGGTCGGTCGTTGGGATCGGTTCATCTCTGTGTGAGTTACTAAGATCTAGGGGGACAAATGGAGACTACTAAGCGATTGCCAAGGATCTGCCAGTTTTAGAGACAAAGTGATAGATTTTCCCACCGTTTCAGACGACGACTAATCCAACGGTGTGTGGCTTATCTCCATCGGACTTGTAGTTACTGAGCTCTAGAAGGGTCATACATGGAGAATATTAGGCGATTAGAAACGACCTGCCAGTTATAGAATCAAAGTCATAATTTTCTTCACCGTTTGAGATCTTGACGAATCCAACGATGTATGACTTATCTCTGTCTGATTTGTATTTGCTTAGATCCAAGGGAGAACGGATCAACAAACAGGACAAACCCTATATCTTCCCTTATTCACTGACTCATACGGGTGCGTAATATTGCCGTGAAACAATGCCGAGTTAGTTTTTATTTAAGTGGTCTAAAAGTGTGCGGCCCATGACGCAATCACTCATCATATCTTGGCCCTCGTATACAAAGAAGTTGGCCACGCCTGCATTACATCAAAGATAGCGAAACACACTAAAGTTTCACTAACTTTGTTCACTGTTGTCATAGTCACTTCAGCTACTACTGGTTCACTAAAGGCGTTGTATTGAAGTAATTTAGACGAATGCCGTTAGATTGCAGCTAAGGGAAGGAAATAACTCATGGCCACTTCGTACGCTATGGCCAATTTACACTTCCTTCTCCTATGTTGAAACATTTTTAAGACATAAATATCAATCATGATTCAGGTACGGTTCTAAAAAATGTTGCCAGAGTCGGAAAGAAATTAAAACAGTGTATATTCCTACACAAAACGGATTGAAGTAACCAATTACAATATTTATCGATGTCACTCGAGAGATATAAAAGTTTATAAGCTTTGTGTAAGGGTATCACTGATATAGCCCAAAAATGTAGTTTCCTTCAACCATTACAATGCGCTCTGGCAACACTGCTGGTGGGAAGTGATACTGGTGATTATGTTTTACCTCTATTTACCTTACTATGTCATCCTAGATTAAAAGAGACGAAGTTGAAAATGTCCGGGGAAAATCTAACAATTTGACTACACCCTGCAACCCTGGGAATCAATTCTCCTCTCTTTCACTATTATCATGCAATGAACAACTGACAATCGGAATTCTTGTCTTAAACTTCAGGGTTTCCAGGTGATAATCTTTCCGGACATTTTCTACTTTGTCTCCTTTGTTGAAAATGATACGGGGTCATGTCCCTTAATGTCATTCCCCACGAATAATGTTGCCAGAAGGTCACCAAATATAACCTGAAGGAGTGCTTCTAACAATGGTACTATTAATAGCTTTGACAGAAGTGTGTAATTGCAGAAGGGTGGTATTTCCAAGATGCCATGTAGTGGAATCCCAAGTTACTAAGTGCAACCACCGTCTCGGAACTCATTGATTGTACTTCGTATACATACAGGGTGTCCATGAAATAATGTCCGAAACTTCGGGATGTGATTGTTTACATCAAAACAAGAAAAATGTTTCTTTGAAGAAATTCGAAATTATGTACAGTGTCGGAGCTACAGTAGCTGAAGGTTACGGCGTTATCATCACAAATGACGCCATAGCTCGACATATAATGACGTAAGAGGCTTAGCAAATCACAGTTAAAATAGTACCTAATACATTGAGTGATTTGCTAATCGTTCGAGATATGACGTCATATGTAACGATACCGCCTTAACTTTGAGCATCTATAGCTCCAAAAATAAGTATATATATTTCGAAATTTCTTCAAATATTTTTTCCCCTTGTTTTGATGTTAATAATTATCTAACGAAGTTTGGGGCATTAATTCAGAAACACCCTGTATATATTCTTGTTCCCTTGCTTGACAAGTCATACAAAACCTTAGCTTGCCAACTAGCTTTACTACAACGCAGGATGTCATGTGATTCCCTATTGCCGCTTTACCTGATTTCGAGGTCGGAGTCCCCTACTTTTTAGTCCAAGTAGCTCATCAGTCAACATTACGAAGATTGGTGGTTAAGAAACGAAATCAGAAGCCTCCAGCTGGACTCGAATCAGAGGCTTATTGCACCACAAGTGTTAACCACTTGCATCTAGTTCAGTAAATGGGAATACCTGTGGTAGTTTTGTACACACGAAACAATGTCCAATCTCAAACCAAGATTCTGCTAGCAACGAAGGTGTTATCTGCAACCGTTATAGTGTGCACATTCTAGTACGCAAGAATTCTGATAGAAAAGAGTCCAAAGGTGTTAATAACCGATATCCTAGCTAGTCAACTAAGTGGCTCTTATCTTCCAATCAAGTCTTTCCTGAAACGTTTTCATTGAAAACCATGGGTGCATTAGAGTGTAAATGTGGTGGAGCGCGATCCTGTTGTAATGTTTAGTCACGGACAATTGTGAGCAGCAGTATTTTATAGCATATTAAATAAAGTAAATGTATCCTGTCACTACGGGCTGCGTGGGAAAGAAGCTAACACAGAACACAAAACTCCTCCAAAAGCACTCTGAGAATAGTTCATCAGCTATGATGCTGTGACTGAACAGCATACTATGATACTGGTAATAAGGAGAGTATAAACCTCTATCTTCCGTTTATTCCCACCCTCCAACAAGAAGGGAGAGCCGCTGTCATTGGATAGTAAGCCAAACGTCATACACACTGTTGCCACATGTTATTTCCTCTTTGGGCTGCGTTGTAGTTAAGTCGCATGAGAAAGCTGTCTTCGCTCCTGAACAGCGTTAAAGAAAGCTACTTTTTCTCTGCGCTTGAGCTGAGTGGGGAGGAAAGTTGGCAACATCGTAACCGCCCTTCCGCTTTCTGCGCAAACCAAGCCTAGTTTCTTTCCTCTCGCGACTTCACCCGTATCTATTCTTTCATTGTGTAGACTTTAGTAATCTACAGAACGTATCGTGATAAAAGTAATTTAGATCACTGGTATCGCGCTCGCTTTAAAATTATCTACAACGCCACTTTTGTAGAACAAACAGTATTTCACTCAGTCTTCCGATGAGCATGACTTTAGTATTAGTTTTTGATTATTTTTTTTCTATCAAGTATGAGACTTAACCATATCTCGTGTCTGATAACAGAACTTCCGGCCACTAAGATGCCCACTAACCAAGCGAGTGACCTGGGTCTATATTAAAAATACCATCTTTAGCATTTATTTTGTTGAGTTGTGAGAACGTCCTGGTTCAACGACAATCAAGATAGCGGGAATAAGCAGGCTTGGAGACGTCTCCAGTACCAATTTCGTTTATATCACGTGCGTTGGTTCTGGGTTCCCTCACATCGTTAAGCAATTATTTGAAGGAATCATTTTACAAATTACGGTATTTCTTAGAACAAAGTGTATTGTTGATTCAGTGCCAGTAAATTGTCTGCGGTCGCTATTTCTTGCATTGTCTTTGGAAACGCAGAAAAGGGCAAAACAGGGACTTGATACTCCTACGATAGATCAAATACCTTATAATTGTTATTCGGAGACGCTGTCAAGTACAGTGGCTTCGATTTTGGTAACGAGATAGCCAATACCCCCCCTAATTAAAAGTTGAGAACTCTCCTTTACCTAATTTAATGATTAGAGCTTCTGTTAATCTGAGAATGCACCGGGGAGACAGGGATATTCTTATCTTGAATTTTTCTTAAGTAACTACCAAAAAAACGAAGAAGATATAATTAACTTTTAAAGAAAAAAAATGGCGTATTTTTGCTTCTCCCTTTCCTCATCTCGTTATTATTAGTGGTTATCTTAATTCCTTACTTTATTTTTTTCTTACCTCCTCTTTTTTTTTATCTTCTTTCTTCAAATTTCCATCTTCATTGGATTAGACCAAATTGGCTAATTAAAGTTCGTATCTATAGGGACACAACGTCATTATTAGTAAAGAGTTGATACTTTTAGGAAGTTCTTTTTTTAATTCCCTTTTTTTAAATACCCTAACGCTGTGTTTTTTCCTTCTTCTTATCAGGAAGCCAGTCGCCCTCTCGTCCACGTCATTTTTTTCTAATTTCACAAAGAATTTCGCATGGGAAAATGAAAAAGAGAGAAATATGAATAATAAATTATGGGGAAAATTTAAAGAAATCATGACTTCTTCTTCTTATTATTATTATTTAATTATTTATTTTTCAATAAAAGATGCGGCATGCCTATCTTACATTGGTTAGTAAATAAACCAATAGAATGTCTATTAGAGCACCGCGTTACATCCAATTGAAGAAGTGTTGCCGACGAGACGAGATTTAGGTTGTCTTCTCTCGAAAATATATTGTCTAGAGAGTGTCTAGTCTCGAATATAGATGTATACTTTGCACTACGAGAGCTCTGTCTCGTTTTCTATAGCCATTTGTCTGTCTCGTCTCGTCTCGTGGCAACTGAGAGCTAGATATGATTTACTTACCTTACATATAGCTCAGACTGCATCACATTCTATTATATAACATTAGTCGTTAATTCTCAACTGTTTTCTTCGAAGATGGTCTTACCTGTAACGAAATATACAAATCTTATTTGATCCCTTATTTTTTATTGCAATTCGTTTGAATATTTATTTTATTAAGGTCCAACAAACAAACTTCTTAGTACGAGATAATTACACAGAAGATAATAGCGGGATTGATTCTACATTTTCGGTATCTTAGAGCGTCCCCTACATTCTTTTGGTGTTAAATCAACACAACAAACTATTTTTCCAGGTTTTTTCCTCCGTCACATTAGGAAAATGCCGTGATGGTACCTCAATGTACCGACGCCATCCAGCGCTTCATGCCCACTTCATCGCTTCTAAAAAAAAAGTGGCCTGGTTTGTCCCACTTCATCGCTCGTGATGACGAATGTGTTTTTCCTGGTTATAAACTTCCATTTCATCGCTCGTTGGTTTTACTGTTTCAATATTCCCTTAATTATTTTCTCCATTAAATCAATTAATCAGTATCGCAATTTGTAATTGTATTTATTTATAATAATTTTCTATCCTTTACGTAATTTTTCATTATTGCAAGTACGATTGCGTACTTGGTTCTCATTGGCTGTTGGGTCCCATTTCTCGGCCAATGAGAACCGCCCATTTGTTTAATTTCAGCCTGAACTTGTCCACCATTTAAGGGAAGGGAAGCGTGACTACTATTCACTTTTTCGAAGTTATTCATAGATTGTGTCAACTTCGCTCTGGTGCTGCTCTAGACCCTTGCCTCCTAATGTGAATTAGTGCAAAGGTTTAATGACTATTTCGTGCAGCAGTGGCATGAAAATGATACTCAAAGATATTTGGAATTGTTTTGGGGAGGAAGCACAGGACAACAAATATGGCAGAAGGGTGGCACAAGAGATTAGTCCGGAAAGTTGCGAAATGCCATCCAAACGCTGTCGAACTCGCCACTGTATTAAGGGAAGATGCGCTACATTACGACATACTACAATTACGGGCAGAACCAAACATGAACGACAAGCAGAAAAAAAGGAGTATATAGATCTCGATAGAAGAATAGCTGCCGTCAGAAGTAAATTTGAACAAGATAGAGACGTAGATCGAGTCCTTCGATGCCTTGGGGATATGGTTAAACTTGAATGAGTACTCATTTCTTTCCTGCAATGACGATTTGCTTCATAACAACAATAAAAGCGTGACAGGACTCCTGTAGGAGCCGCCTAGGGGGTTGTCGTGGATGGGATGTATAAGTACTGGAGATCAATTTCGTCCATTACAAACTTCCATGTCATCGCTTCGTAGAATCGGGACAAGTTTCAAGATAAACTGCTGGTATATATTTTCCTTTATTTTGTTGTATATATACATTTGCAACTGCTGATTGGTTTATTTTTTCTGTACTTTTCATATTTCAGTTCATAACCAGTAAAATCCACATTCGTCATCACGAGCGATGAAGTGGGACAAACCGAGCTTCTTTTTCGAGAAGCGATGAAATGGGACGACACCCTTCCAGCATCCTTTCCCCCTCCGCTATTCCGACCTGAACCTTAGATGCCTGAAGGCCATAAATAAAATTCAAATTCAACAATAAATGGTGTTGATTTTGGTGATTCAACACTGTGATAGTGCTAACATTCTGTTGAATGAATGTTGATAACACAACTATTGTGTTAAATCACCGAAATCTGCACCATTTGTTGTGTTGATTTAACACAAAAAGAAGGTAACTGTCCGCCCCAGACACCGGAAATTGTTGAATCAACACCGCTAATTTTTTGCTGTGTAGACAAACAAGTATGAAATGATTAGACAACACTTCCATTACTATCTTCAGTAGCAGAAAATGCAATTCGTGACATTTACAACGAATAATAATTGTCTTCGTGTATTCCTAAACTTTCATTAAACATTATATAAAATCATTTTTTGCGAAATTGCCATAGGTGAAGTTTTGTATCACTTTAGTTTTTAAATTAATAGACATCTAACTGACACGTGGAAACATTTTAAAGAGAATTTGATTATTAAAATTTCTCACTATCCCCCCCCCCCCCCATGGAATTACACAAATAGAAACGTTTCTAATCTATTTAAGCATGGATGTAAATAATAATCGTATTTCAGCTTCATTCTACATCATTCTGTAGGGATATGTTCAAAATTGTATCTTTACTAGTTCTTACACTGGTCTGCGTACTTCAAATTAAAATACTGAAAAACTTGGCAACATCGCAAGCACATCTAGTACGTAAAATGATTGATGTGTGGGACGATGATAACGGTTCAGCTCAAGCGACAAATACGAACCGAACTGTCATGTCAACGTTCTTTTATAAATCACAAGAAGTTTCATCAAAATCGGTTTATTTGATAAACTGAAAACATGTACTTTGTTTCTTTGTTGTTTTTCTAAATAAATAGGATATAAGTAGAAAGGGTTCCCCCCCATGCAAAAGGTCCATTTATGATATTGAGGCCAGGAGAACATTCTGGACGCCTGGCAAAAGCCCGTCCCGCAACCCCAGAAGTCTCAGACTGATGGAACACAGGAGCTTTTTGGAATGCCGGAACTCCGGCAATCCAAGAATCTCTAGGGACATGCCTGCCCCAAGGCAAGGAGAGCGAATATCTGCTCGTGATGCACGTCCCAGAAAGTGCACAACTTGTCTTGTGCAATGGATGCAAAGAGGCAGGGGTGGAATGCGGGTCCCCAAATAAAAAATAAACTGAAAACATATATGAGGATCGAACTGAGAACCATCTTATTTCGCGGCCTTGATTTGACAAGACTGTAAAATTACGAAAATCGATATACCAACACAAGTAGGCTTGTAAAAGGTTATTCTTTCAGTGAACAATATTAAATATCATCTCTTCATATTTTGCCATATTCGCAACTCGACACGAAAAAGGATTCAATGCTATTAAAAAAAAAAAAAAAACTTTTAGTATTCTTATCCGAATTTTCGTAATTTTGCAGTTAGAACCTTGTCAAACCAAGGCCGCGATAAACAAAAATGTTTAATGTTCAATTTATCGCCAAAAAGTTATGTATTTCCAATCTTTTCTCATATATCGAAACGGTTCTCAAAATTTACATAATAGGTCTACTGGAAAGCAGGATTTTCAGTTACTTAAATCACCAATAGTTAGAGTTGGCAACACTTGTTATTAAAGACAAGGAAAAGTTTGGATGTTAACAGAAACAAACACACGACCCATGCACATGTTTCTAATTAATCACTGATTGTTATGGAGGCTTGTTTGCGGTTGCGCACGCCGCTTTGAAAGCAGGTGTGGTGTGATCTGACAGGCATCCCTGGTTTACAGACACACACACACATCGATACATTTTGCTACATACATGCGTGAGGTTCCCACAGCAGACATACATACGAACAAACAAACATGCTAAAATATCGGTTTTGCAGGTGTTATGAAAAGTGTCACTTGTCATGTATGCGTAGTTATTGTGGAATATGAAATATCATCCCTCCTAACTTCACCTCCCCTCTGAGAGAAGTAAAAAAAAACTAGGTGGAAATACCTGGTTATTTATGTAATTTCTGAAACACCATTCTCGTATGTTCCCAAAATTGGTTTCCATGTTGTATTGGTTTGTTATGGCAGAACCACTTAGCCAAAACCAAACCAACAGTTAAATTGAAATTCGTCCTGAGTGGAATTTGATTGTTTTATATGGGTTTTGGGCTCACACAAGATTTTTCCTTTTCTCTCAGTATCACCCAATCACAAAGTGACAGGTATTACGTCATTCAGAGCCACATTTAAAAAGAAGTAGAGGATGGGGAGAGGTGAAAGCTCTGTTGACAAGTTTTGAGTTTAGGAAATTAACAAATACCAAAATACAATTATAGCAGTGGTAGTCGGTGGCTATTTTTTTTCTTTAGGTACTGCACTGCTTGAGTAGGATACGCTTTTATTTTCTTTTTAAGGACTTAACTCTCAACTCTTGGCCTAAAGTCATAACGTCTGTGTGATGAAGTCCCTCAGCGGTTACTTTTTCGTAGGACAGGGATGAGAAAGGTAGAGAAAAGGGCCTCAGTTAAGGTACCATCTCAACATTAGGTTGGTGAAACTTAGGAAGCCCCTAGAAAACCTCAGACAACCGTCAGCGGGCCTCAAACTCGCGTGCCTCCCCATTGACGAAAGATTGCAATCAACTCAGACTTAAAGTATGGAACGTATATAATAATAGAATAATAAAGGAACAATTTATTATAAAAGGGCACTATAGACATTAGTTGTACTGAGGGAAAAAATAGATCTTAATAAAATATATTGAAGGAACTTACCAAAAATAACATTTCGTGATACTTCATGGGACGTAATTTCTTTCAACAGTTGCCATTTTGAATCTACGTAATGAAATGAGTAATTCTTAATGTAGAAATTCGACAATAGCAACCTAAAAACATAGTTAAATCACCCTTCAAACATTAAAATCGATCAATAAATGCAATATTGATCATCTTAGCCGTCATTTTAAAAATAATATGGCCGCCATCTTGAATCCCGAGCATTTTAATTTTGGATACTACAGGTCAAATCGATTTTAAGGGTTCAAGAAAATATGAAAATCAACCTTCAAACATTAAAATTGATCACAATAAATGTAATATTGGATTCCATTTTTTTAAACATGGCCACCATCTTGAATCCTAAGGACTATTCCCCCTTTCCAATGCCTTACTTCAAATACAAGCAATTATAATTTTGTAGTTTCCTTTCTATCTTTAAATCTTTACCATTGTAGTGTACTAATCACTTTTAAGCAGTTTTTTCTTTTTTTTAAAAAAAAAGCAAAGTCAACAAAGCTTTTGTATTTTCTTGTATTTCTTGTACTTTTGCTGTCGACGATCTTGATCAACAAAGCCCTTCGTCTTATTTATGGTAACTATCCAACAATGACAGGGAAATAAACCTTCAGTCGAATTTGTACCATTGATGCTTGAGTTTTCATTATGTTATTGAATGTTGAAAATAAGTTGAAAGTTGGTTGAGTTTGGATGTTTTGGCACTTTGGTGTGGTGGTGGACGAAAAGATATTTTTTTAAAAAAAAAAAAACTTATTTGTCTGATTTTTTTCTTGACACGACTTAATATTTTAGGTTGGTTTTACTTTGATACTTAGAGAAATACTGAAACTTATTTAATTATTTTAGGTCTGCAGAGGTGACTTGTTTAGCTCAGTTAGATTCTTGTAAATCTAAATAAGGTATTTGAAGTAAATCTTTTGGTAAGAATTCTCATGTGTTGTCAATTTTATAGAGTGTGAAAAAGAGTTGTATGATTCTCATGTGCTTTTTTTTATCTATTTATAAGAGCTAAGAAAATCAGATAAGGACAGCTTATGTAAGTTATGGTAGTTTTTGAGTTTTTTTTTAAATAATAATAAAATATATCCTATTCTATTATTAGGTGTAAATAGATGTAGGTTGTGGGATCTTCTTTTTTATTAGTGCCTTTAGGAGTGAGGTTCTGTGTACTTTGTATTTTTTACATTCAAATAGCACGTGATTGCTGTCATCTATATGTGTATTATTTTCGCAGTCGCAATAAGGAGTGACAAGTATTTTTATTTTGTGTAAATGTTGTCTACTTGTAGTATGTAACGATCTTAATCTGATGAATAATACAATTACCTGTCTTATAGTAGGAAATTTGTAGTACCAGGGACAAAGTTAATGTAAGGTCTATTTAAGTGTACGTACAGTGAAGGAGAATTTTGGACCCATGGTGTCCATTTATCATTTTTTTTTAAATTGTACATTAGGTCATTTAAACTTTTCGTTGTTTCTGGACTGTCATAATGATAAATTGAGCATAACAATATTACTATTCTGTTGTTTTTTATATATAATAAAGATCCTTTGGGACATAATCTCAAACATTGTTTTTTGTGTCCAAAATATCATGGTGCATGTCAAATTAGGGTAAATATGGTGTCTTTGAATACACGAACGTATTAAGTATATGCGAATATGAGATATCATATATTTATGATGCCAGCTTCATCCAATTTTTGATCAAATATAAAACAACGATAACCAAGGTAAATAAGGAATGTGAATAAAGGAATGCATGTTGTAATATTCAATACTGGGAAATTCATTTGCATATGTTAAATTATATAGGAACTCCGGAATGTTTTGTGAATCCGCTGTTCATATGTATTATATAAGATTTCATGCTTAAGTTGAATTGTGGGACGAATACCGAAAGTGATATTTAACGCATGGGAGCTGCTCCATTGTAATCACTTCATGTTCCTTGTACTCCTCACCTTTTTCGTATCTGAAGCAATCAAACCAAACCTAATCTAACCTTAGTTAACTTATCGTATTGAATCTGAAGCCAAGAATGGATAACATATGAAATTGCCTGAAAAAAATGGTGAGCACAAGGTCCGTGAAGTGATTATAATGGAGCTGCTCCAACGCACATTTTATAATGCATGTAGCTGAATATTACGATAGCTATTAATGTTCGGCATCTGTTATTTTAAGAAATAAAGGTTCTTTTCACTCAATGAATGGGAATTTTAATTTTTGCTAATGTTAGAGAGAATTTACCAAGCAAATATTATGGCCCAAGTATTCGTTTTTCCAAGAGTATTACTCCACATGCATATAGAGAATAAGTGACTTATCCATATTTCTGCTAGTTATCGAAATACATCTTTAAACTAGGAATGGTCACTTTCGGAAAAATATTTTTTTTTGTTTCCAGAAATAATATTTTCCTTTTTTTTTCTGAAAAGTTTCTGTTTCCGGTTTTCCGAAAAAAATCCGCTTTTCGGAAATTTTTCCGCCTTTCAGAATGTTTTCCATTTTCTGGGAAACTTTTGTTTCCGTTCTCCGGAGAAGTTCCGTTTTACTGGGAAATTTCATATCCGTTTTCCGGAAAGAAAATCCGTTCACAATTTTTCCGGTTTCCGGAGAATGAATTTTCTGTTTTCTTTCAAAAAAAATGTTGCCAACTAAACTACTTTCCCTAAAAGAATGTCGTAATGTGAGTAACATCCTTACTCCTCTTGAGCGATGATACGTGAATATTAATGATTACCACGAGTGAAGAAAAAACTTAATGAAACCTTCCCATCTGTCTCGGTAGCGGCGTAGCCAATATAATTCTTGTTTACCGCAAAGTGACATCCGAAAAAAGCCACATACATGAAGAAACACAATGGGATTTTTGAATGCTTGTCTCTGCATATCACGAATACAAGTTGTATTTCACACTTTATGTCTGGCTACTACATTAAAACCAGTTCCTTGTCATCAATAGCATTGATGCCTTGTTATAACATAAACGGAAGGACGGTTCATTGTTGTTATTATTAGGTACGGCCAGCTGTCCTTTCTAACTTCGCCTGTAAATTCTTTCTCGTTTCTAGGAACCGTCTCTGCTTCATGCTTCTTCTTCTGACGGTGGTGGTAATAGGATACCAGTTAATCTCTTTTAGTTAGTTTTTTTTACCAGCAATGTTACTAATGTATGATGTTTACATGAAATGCCTTGCGGACGCGTGCGGCGAGTTTCATAATATAATAACGTAATGAGCTGTCGTGTTTCTGACAGACTCCTGTTCTATTTCTCCAAACACAAGAGGTTTCGTTAGAAGGTGTCGCCTCAAGCGTACATTACTTTAAAGAGCTGTTTATACGTTCTTCAATACTCTCTTCATAAGATTCCCTTTCATAAGCACACACACACACACACACAACACACACAGAGTAGAAAGAGAATCTTTGTATCACTGTCTCTGCTAGGCCTCTCTCTCTGTGTGTGTGTGTGACGGGGCACTGAAATAAAAAAGCGGTATTTTTGTTAAGTAACAAAAGATTTTTCTTCATGTCCTAACAACCATATATTTAGAGGATGAATGAAAATTCAAACCCACGGCGATCACCGTGATATTCCATGGCAAATTTTACAAAAGATAAAAAAAAAAAAAAATCCATCCCATGCGAAATTTTCGACTTTTTGAAAAAAAATCCTACATCACTCTTCTTTGATACCATGGAAACCAGTGTTCCCTGTCCAAACAAATGGTACAGATATGCGCTTACGTAGCGCCCCCACTCAACGTTTATCAATACACCATGTGATAATCCTACGGATTACACGGGAAGAAATAAAAGGTTACTAGCAACCCAAAAATGGGTTAATGTAACAGAGTGAGTTGGTAATTATAGAGCCTAATAAGTACAAGGTTACCGCAACCCAGCTAAAAAGGTTAGATCCAGTGGGTTGATTTAACCCTCCACGTAGGTTATTTTAAAGGGTTATGATAAACAACTGTATTTAGTTATTTTAACCCATCCCAACGAAAATTTGTAAAAAAAATGTGGTAAAATCGTCTGGAAGTAAGTTATTGTTATGATTTACACTATATGTAGCTTATTATAGTTATCTTTGAAAAAAAGAAAAAATGCGCGCCGGGCTGGGATCAAACCGGGTACCTCATGCGTTGTAATCCGAAGCACTAACGACTACACCACAGAACACTTGAAGCGTACGATCGATAATGCGTGTATTTTACAAGTTGCGCTACTGTGATATTCATTATATGAATCTCAATGTTGCATATTACACTTTCTCATGAATAGAATAATAATTTATATAGCACTACATTCCTAGATTTAGGGTTGCTAGATTACCTCTTAAGCTTTACCTTAACGGTTTGGCGTTGGTACAAAACTTCCATGTGGAAGCCCTTCAGAGCGCCATCTCGTATAGATGAGACTCGGTTCAGCTAACCCTCATCAAGGTTAAAAAATAACTAATTCTCAGAAGGTTAAATTTACCTGCACATAAAACGGTTAGCATAACCGAGCAGTGGGTTAATCATGTTATTTAAATTAACCGTGTTGTTAGTTTATTCCTTCTTGTACCAATCGTGTAGGTAATTGACTACCCACGAATTGGTTGTTTTACCCTAATTTCTGTTAAACCTTTTCAAAGGGTTACCATTTACCTACAGAATTAGGTACTTTCATGTCTCGAAAGGGTTGTGGTAAACAACCAGTAGGTTATGGGCAACCCTTTTGGTCATCAACCTAGCAAAATCTTGACTTAGTTAAAACGAATTTCTTTCCGTGTATGTAGCCATCAATTTACTGATTTTTTTTCTCTTTTAAAACAAAGGATAGATAGTTGTGTGCACTGCCCGACTGCTGCATGGAAAGCGACGCACATGAAACGTGAAGAAAGAAAAACAACAATTACGTGAATCACTGGAAAAGCATTCTTGTCTCATTCAGTGATAAGTTTAGGTTAGTCTGCAAAGCGTGCAATAATCCTGCACAATGTCAAGGTTGAGTTGTTATCTGTCATCCATCAACACCCAGTGTAGTCTCTGCCGGTCGTCACTGCAATACATTATGTGATATCCTGCCTAACGGAGTTCATTAACTTAGAAACCTGTGGAGGTTGTAATGCTTCTTAGTTAAGTGTTCAAACATTCTCCATCTATGAGACTACATGAGAGTATAAACTACTCGCCAAAAAAACAGACTTGGGTTCAGCTCCTATAAAGGAAGAAAAATAGCAATTTTCTTTTTCAGTCTCTTTAAATTTTGTATAAATGAGAAAAAAAATTATAACATTAACCTGACCACAATGATCTCTGTGACAAACCTAATTTTGTTGCTTTCAGACTTGAATTCAATTTCATTATGGTGTTTAGGCATCTATGGCTGCCGGAATAAAGAGAGGGAAAGTTACGCGAAGGAGTCGGATAAGACCTAAGTTGAAAGTACCATCCCGGTATATGCCTGGCGGGACCGAGGGAAAAACTTAACCATTATAGTCGTCCACTGCTATCGAACCCAGGACCTCTGGAATACGAAACCTACGCTCTACCAACTAATCTACAGCCGCTTGGTAGTGTTACTTTCAGAGATCACGTTACTCTGGTCGGATTATAAACTACGATACCTATTTTTTCTTCTTGGCTTGGCAGAGGCTAAATCATTTACACTAATTACTACAACTACAAGGATTGGGTAATGCGTTCATACAAGAAACGCATTCACATCAAATAAAAGTATATTGCTATACTCATATGTAGCCTGTCTTTGTTAATTCTACTGTATATATACATATCTATTAGGTTTCACGATAGTACCAACTTTTATTAAAAATTATTTTCTTCTTCGAGAGGTTTCAACCCAGGACCTGACATCACAGCTACTATAGTCTATTATGTAAGCCATTACTTTATAGAGGCATATCAGATTTATTATTATGTTGTAGCCGGACACAAGCAGTCCCCATAATCCTGCTATCAGACATCCTGTCTGAAGTTTCTCAGCCTTTTTTTTTATTAGTTCCACTAGGCCAATTCTGGGATGGTCATTAGACCAAAGCCTTGGTCGCACTCTTCCATCGATTTTTCCTGAGAGATTGCCGTGGTCGCGAGATCTGAGGCTCTAAGCTTGAGTTCAAGAGGCTTCGGGTTCGAATCCTGATTGGAATATGGAATTTATGGATTTCGAAAGCGCATCGTACTCGTATTGAGACTGGCCGAAGTCAGCAGTAGATAAAATAGCTAATAAAATATTAAATTTATCAAAGTTTATTACCAATATTTTGTCCAAAAAAGTAATCACCAAGAGACGTCATCTTTGCCTACGAACCACATTTCTTTAATGACAGAGTTAAAAGTTTTATTTTCCTTCCCTCCAAATTGTCCGGAAAGAAACTTGTTATCATATGAAACTGTCTTAATTTGCAGACTGAAATGAAACATTTGGTACCATTTTTGCAACGGGAGAGCGGTATTGAGTTTCAGAAAATTTTGTGGTGTTGTAACTGTCAGCCATGCCTTTTTGGAGTTCCCTTTCCCGTAGCAGAGTTAAGTCGCACCGTTTTCTTCGCATATACGTGCACGTCACTGCAAGCGCCAGATTCCTGGGTTCACACCTGCTATCAGCGCGGCAGGTGGCGAAACTAGGAACCAATAAATAACCTAACCCAACCCACTACGACTACCACCACTCCCTGCCGAATAACTACTGCTTCACATCGTCTCCTTCCGCCCCCATCCGATTCACTTCTTCTCTAATTAGTTCCACAAACTGCGCCAAACCACAAAAGGAGTTTTCAAGTCTTTTCCCGGACGCACGGAGCATATGGGAAAGAAAAGAGAAGAGAGAGAGAGAGACCCGTGATAGAAATGGACGTATTAAACGAAAGAGGTAGGCGGATTTGGCCAAAAGGGTGGGTGTTTAGCTTTGAAGACAGGTTGCAACGTGTGGAAAAGATTTTTTTTTTTTTACACGGTGAAACCATTAATTTTATCAACACCTATGTGACGTGAAATATGTCTTAATTATGTAAATAGACAACTTCGTCTTATGATTGAAATATTTTAATAATAATAATACATTTTATATATGCATATTTACACAATGTGCTCTTAGAATCAAGGAAAATGGCCGACAGAAAATCTTCTGTATTCTATTTAGGACCTTTAGACATCTAAGGCTCAGGCCGGGGTAGGGGAGGGAAAAGGATTCGGTATGGTGTCGGCCAGGGCCTACGTTGAAGATGCCATCCCGGCATTTGCCTGGTGTGACTGAGGAAAAAAACCTGGAAAACCCATAGTCAGGATGGTCAGTCGCTGGGATCGAACCCTACCCACGACCTCCAACGCTCTACCACTGAGCTACAGCAGCTCGGTAGGAAATCTTCGAAGTCTGAAAAATGATATAATGTGTTTACAACCAAACCACAATTTTCACGTAGAGTAACACGAGTCTATTTGGATCAAGGGGTTATTAGGGTCAGAGGGGGAGGGCGGGTCAATACGATCATGCTTTGCGAAAAAAATCAATTCTTCCACGTAGCATGCCAGCTTGCAGCAGGTCACTTGTTTTCAGCTTGTAACACTTGATATTGTGTTGAACTTAATAAACAACCATGAAACTTGTTGGAACAACACAAGTGTTTTGTTTCATGGAACAACAACAACAACATAACTAGCCTAATTTAAGCTTGTCGGAACAAGCAGTTATGCAAAGAAGATGATCAAACTTGAAACTTATTTGAATTTTGTTTCGTTGTACTTTCGCTTGCCATCTCAGTGCGCTGAAGTCACACCACGTGCTAGGACTGATTTGCTGTAAGATATCTCCACTAACTCCCATTTACTACAGGCGTCTCTTCCGATCTGATGAACTAAGTATAAAAAACGCTTGGAAAGCAAGCTAGGGTGGTGGTTCTGTGGAGTAGTGACTGCAGCATCGGATCTGTGTGCCAGTGGTTCTCAGTTCGAATCCTACCTAGGACAACGTTATTATTTATTCAATTAGTACATTCTGTTTGTTTCTTTTTTGTCTGTCAAGGCCATTTCAACCTTGATTCTAAATAGACCAGGATTACCCTATATATTGGATCAATGTTGCCAATTGAGCAACTTTTCGGACAGTGAACTGTTTTCAACGGCCATTTTATAAACTATGGACTAATAGCAATGCACAATGAGAAAAATGATGTGTACTAATAGCAATGCACACTGAGAAAAATGATGTGTATGTATCATTCCAAGTATACAACGTTTCGTTTAAACGTATATCATATAGTCAATACGTTCCATAGTTTGCAACTTGTAGGACTTTAAAAAAGTATAAATGGGCCAATTTTGCGAATTTGAGTGTACTGTTCATCAAGAATTCGTGCAGCTGCAGAAAGAATAGTCAGAGATAGTGTATGGGTGTGTGGTGAGAGATTTAGGTGTCGAATTCGTCTGCTAAGAAGCGAAGTGTTCTGCTCTAAACATTGATTGTAATTTTTACTGTAGATCCTCTACCGTTAGGGGGGACACTACCCCACCGAAACTGCATGTCTTTGCAACCCAAGCCTACATTTCCAAAGCTACTGAGGAAGATATAAATGTCTCGTTTGTAAAATTACATGTATGATTGAAATTAATAATGTAAATGTTGAAAATGATCTTCTGTCCTTATTTTCCGAGACAGAACACAAGGTAAGAAGATAAAGAAAAATAAAATATTCACAATACCTATTTTCTTTTCGACGACGACAAACTACAAATGAAACTACTCAGTTGTAATTCTTATAACGTTATCTACTTTTTTCTGCTGTGTTTATGCAACCCACCCGACAGTCTATCATTGTGGGATGCATACTCATTCAGGGGTAAATTCATTAGGGTATCTTTTCATCCACGCCTTAGCTATGTGCTTCGCTTACGATTTTTTCTATTAGCCAATAAGGAAATGGCGTCGCGCATTTTTATTGGCTACTAAACCAAATTACAAACAAATCATGTGGGTATCGCATAAAAGAAAAGGCGTTTTTAGCGTTAAAAAGCAAATCTATTTGGTGAGAGGCTTAAAAGCAAAACAGCTCCTAGAAGTATTACATTTAAAAAAAAAAAATCGAGTTCATCTCTTAGGTTTAACACGGAATGTATATAAATATTATGTCATACATCTCGTGTTATATATACAAGTACACTCAGTGAAGATTCTTCTACGAATATTGAACAGAATATGGAGCGATGAATGAAGAAAAATGAATAGGAACAATTAGAATTTCGAAGAAGAAGAATAAGGAAGGTTATTGGTTTGTTAATAACAATAGGAGAGAGATACACGAAGAAAGGTAAATGAAGTACATGTAGCATTTGTTGACTTGGAAAAGGCATTTGAGCGAGTTAACCGAGAACTTGTAGCATTGTACTTTTACCTTCCGCATTCCGTATTCAAACGAACAGCTGAATACACATAAAAATAGAATTAAGAGAGAGTAAAACTGTAAGTTTAGTTGTTTTAAGCCTGTCTCAGAGCCACTGGATCTAAATCTATTTTATTATTTTCAACTCAATAAATATAATTTCAATTGTGTTGAAAACACAGTTGTGATTATATTCATCTTTTAGGTTATGGGTTTCTACACATCTGTGATGATATCTAACTCAAACTAATGAAAAATATATTTTGATCAAGGGCTTTAAGACAGGTTTAAGAACGATAAAACCTTCAATTTTACTCCTTTTTCTAGTTTTTTTTTTCCAAAATTTGAAAACAACAATCCGACGGACGTTTAGATCCGTTTCACTTCCTGTTCTATTCCAGAAGTTTTGCCTTTCCCAAAGCGGCTCTTTCTCTCCTTTTGGTTTGGCAGTCTGGCATTTGCTTGTTTCTGTTACTGCGTCGTGGGCTGCTGGTTCATGTGGGAGAACAGGGACAGGCAAGAGGAGGACGATATGTGTGTACACATGTGATATGTTGCAGCCGGGGCCCCCTGGGTACTCTGTTGCACATGGCCTTGTCAAGGATGTCACTCTCAAGACATCTTCCAGTCTCATCCCGTTGGCGATGCTTAAAATAAGAATAAAATTGAACCATTTAGAAAGAAAGGACTGGTCTCTAGCTTTATATGAACGTAGCAGCAACATTGTTGGGTTGAAAGGACATCATTACTAGGCTTAGGTAATTAATATTTCCTAGGAAACAAAATATTTAGGAAGCTTTCTTTATGAGAAAGATTTTTTTACAGAGTCCATCAAAAAAGATGTATACACCCTGCAGTAAAAGAAAAACCCACCTGAAAACCCAATCTACTTGAAAATTGTAATTGTAAGACTTCCACAAATACATGAGATACTCAACGTAGTTGCCATTACCGTCCACTCCAGACACTTATTATTACGCCGAGCTACTCCTTTGGTAATGTTAGCCAAAGGATCCAGAAGAATTATTGCGCATGCCGTTTTAATATTTTCCCGAAGAGCCACCAGTATAGTTTGTTTTCTGCAATACATTACATCCTTTAGAGTCGCCCGTAGTAAAAGTACAAGGGTATTAAATCAGGAGAATATGGAGGAAACTCAATTGTAACTCTTCCTTCTATTCATTGTCCTTGCAAACTCTCATCGAGGTAAGTTCTCTCGTCTTGGTGGTAGTGTGGTGGTGCATTATCGTGTTGGAAGAGAAATTGATCATTCCCATGCTACTATTTGTATCTATATGCTAAAGGAATGAAATTTAAACCCTGACAGAAGATACTGTTATTTACACAGCTGAAGTAGCCATCCCAGATGTAAGGGGTGCACTTCCTGTAGTTGTGTAGATGATGGACGCATTCAAAAAGTGAGTTTAGTTCATGAAAAAGGCATGTTCAGAAACGTTTATGATATTGGAAGCAGCTATTTGTGTTCGAAAACAGAACTGCGGGTAATTACATTAAAAATGACGTCCATTTATGTACGAAGATCAACATCGACCTGAAATGAGATATCAGTGTTTTGTATAATATTAGAAGCAATAACTAACTGAGCAGCAATATACCAAAACCCGTCTTGTCTACTTTAAAAATTTCAGATGAGGGACAAGTAACTTACGTCTTGTAAGTTTCAACAGAAAATTGCATTATTCTTGCCCACGCGATGTGAGTCTAGAAGGTAGAAAAAAATTCTTGGATATAAGTGAAAGGAATCGATCTCCATCACGCTCATTTCGTATTCAAACTACGTAACAGAGAGAACGCCAAAGAGATGATTTTTTTTTTTTCACCACTACGGCGTTTCATGTATAGGATAACCACGAACTGCCATTATGAAATAAAATATGTGTTATTTACTTGTTGCATTAACAATTTACTCGGAGTGATATCAAATAGTGAGCTTCTTGTTTTCCTCTACTACTTCTGGTTTGTATTAGCAATATGGTTCATCTTCCGACCTTGTTGTATGATTTTTAGTGTAATATTTCTGATGTTTGGTCGCGTCTTCCCTTATAATCCATTTGGGCCATGAGTGGATATCGCCTTTGATATTCTGAGTTGCTTCTGTGTGTACGTAACATGATCTCCTCTTGTCTTCCT
>JAGDQP010030315.1:0-11461 GCA_022664845.1 Lepisma saccharinum | reverse complement strand
TTTAAACCAATTTTGGGGGATAAAGGAGTTGAAGACAGGAAATTTTTTTGTAATGTTTTGATCTACCAACAGTGTCTGCATGCACAAAAAAAAAACAATCACCTTTTTTCTACGGGGGTTCAAACCAAAGGTGTCCGTCCCCGGTGGTCACCCCTGAATATAATTCCCCCTCACCCTCCACCCTGGAGGGTGATGTGGAGTGGCAGATCATAGCTGGAGGGGAGGTCGAGTGGAGGTTAGGCCAAAATGGACACCTTTGGTTCATACATGATCCTTTGCGAAAAATGGCGGATTTAAATCTCTCAGATAGGTCCTCATGAAAAAAAATCTTAAATTTAGTGCCAAAGAAGCTTTATATGTGCTCAACTCTCAGCAGAAATTGCAACTTATTTGCAAGTGATATGATCTATGGACATGGATTTTCTCCGCAGTCATACTATGCCAATACAAATATATCTTCACAAAGGCCACCATTTTTTGTGAAGCAGTTCAATATAACGCTGCAACCACTTCTAATGTTTAGACCTACCTACCAACAGGGTATTACTGACACGTCAAAGTCAGTTTTTGTCTAATGATTACTGGCTTGCAATCAAAATCCTTATTTGAATTATTAACGTCCCAAGTGAGCTTCCAAGGACAAGACTTGCAGTTTTTGGTAAAGAGCTCCGAACCACTCCGTTCAATAGCCTTCAACGGAAATTGAACCCATGATAACGCGCGCAGAAAGCGAGCGGGTTAACCTCTCGGCCATCCCGGGGCAAAATCCTAATTGTTTGTTTTATTTCAATCTGGGAATGATTATTTAGTGTTCAAGACCACAAGTTCTTCAGAAATTTTTGGTCCCATTTTCTTCAACAATGACGTGGGAATGCCCATTACTGAATTGATTTGTTTTAGTATTGGACACTACTATTCATTTCAACTTAATTTCCATTTTTATGTCCACAATGAATCCATGAGTTCAGGCCAGAATAGGAGGGGAAAGGAAGCGGGAAGCAGTCGGACAAGTTGAAGGTCCCATCAGGATATATGCCTGAAAAAAAAAAAAAGAAAAAAAAATTAAGGATGGTCGACCGCTGGTTTTGAACCCAGGACCGACCTCCATAATGATCACTCAGTGGAATTCCGTGAAATAATCAGATCGAAGAACAGTATTAAAAATATAATCAGGTTTAGAACTGTATTAGAAACCTCAGCAATGATTTAAATAGAGTTCAACAGTATGTCAACTATTGGAACATCCAATTATTTTCGTGTCCACCACTGATAAAAATACAATGTTAGACAAATAAGTTATTTACTCTTAAAAAGTGTATTTAATCTCTCAATGTTAAATAAAGAGAAGGAATCAGCAGAAAGAAGCATGGAGAACCTGTAGCATTCTATAAAGATAAGCAAGAAAGTTCTGTCGCTTTTTCACCCACCACCTTCGAACATCGATGTCACCTAAGACGTACCTGGAAGATCAAAAATAGTCCCCATCAGCATCGACGACCTTCTGCCAACGTTCTGGAAGGCCATGGATTCCATCGCGATAGAACTTTGTGGGCCATGAAGCGAAAAAGATATCAAGTGCATTTTGCACCTCTGGTAGGAATTTGAACTGGCGTCCCCTAACGTAATTGTCCAAGGAATGGAACAGGTGAAAATCGGACGGTGCAATGTCCGGGGAGTATGGCGGATGCAATAGTTTCCATCCAAGGCGTAGAATGGTGTCCCGGGTCATCCTATCCACGTCTGGCTTAGCGTTGTCCTGTAACAGGAGGACCCCTTTGTGATTCAGAAGTGCTAGCTCCAGTTTTGAGTTTTTCTTGAACACGGCTCAACTGCTGACAGTACATAGTTGTATTGATGCTCTGATCAGCTGGTAGCAATTCCCGATGCCTCGAGCAGTCCACTAAATACACAGGAGGACCTTCTTCTGGTGCAGTGCTGGTTTCGGCTGTTTTGGAACCGGTTTATGGGATGCTAACCAATGATGACGGCGCCGTGGAGCTTCGTACAGGACCCATTTTTCATCACATGTCAACATCCTGTCCAGAAATGGCTCCTCAGACGAGACAGCAAAGAAACACAGGTGTCTGCTCGCGTTACCTTCTGGCCCGGAGTCAAATCATGTGGGACCCATCGACTCAACTTGTAGTGCTTCCCAACTTGGAGGTGCTGCCGAATGGTTTCTCCCTCACACTGAATTGTAGTCCGTTCCTCACATGTCTGGCCTCTGTTCGCCTCAATTGCTGCCTGAAGATCATTTGGTACCTGTGTTGTTCTTCCTGCACGTGGTGCGTCTTCGAGTGTTTCGTCACCGTCCTTGGTAAACCACCGCTGCACTGTCCGCGTAGTCACGACACCCTCACCAAAGGCCTGACTATTTTCCGCCCCGCTGCAGCTGCATTTGACCCCAGTTTGAACTCGTACAGCATACACGTCCTTATGATGCTCTGTGGAGGTCCCATGTTCACTGTCCTTCCGCACGTTCACGGTGTAACTGAACTGCCACAACCAGGTAGTATGTTGGCTATACCCACACCAACTGACCTTCGCCTGATCTCCATTCGCATTCAACTCACGGTGTGAGGGCCAATTGAACACAGACCTCCACAAAAAGCGACAAAACTTTCTTGGTTCTTTATATTTGTGCTACAGCTATGAACAAAAGTTTTGTCGCATATCTATCTACAATTGACATTTTTTTAAAAAAATGAAACTATAAATTTGTTGACAGACATACGCACAATCACATGAAACACTTTTGAGCAAAATATTGTCATGTATCTAAACGAAGGACATAAAAATACAATTTTTCGTCGGCAAAAAAATAAAGCCTCAAGTTTTTGTAACTTAATGGGAACTTGTATTAATCCGAATTTGAATTTTCGTCAGTAGAGGTTCCACACGAAAAGGGCATTTTCGTGATCTTGAAAAAAAAAAAATATTCCTTTAAGCCATGCAAAAATACTTTTGTCCGCAGACGTACCAAGATTATTCGAATATTTGAAAAACTACGAATAATACGCATTGGTTTCAGATATAAAATAAAAATATAAAAACTCTTTCCAAGTTTTACTAACATGTCCTCAGTATCTTCTATGTTGCACCAATACCAGGGGGTGGTTTTCCGCCCCCAAACCCCATTACAAGTTTCACTGTCTTACAAACGTTATTTAATGAACGAAACGAGATTAAAGGTTTATTTGAAAATGACTTATTAAAAAATAATTCTGTTCCATTACCTGCCAATCTTTATTATTAATTTATTTAGAAAGTAAGTACAAAGTACACTTTATACACTAACATTCTCGTATGAACGGTAGAATAGCTCCTTACAAGGATGAGCGTATCCTTTTGTTAACCAAATTAATCAACTTCCGGCAGCAGCTAACAAAAGAAGGGGGATACTGTAACGTTAGTTGTTTCCAAAAACATTGTATTAGTCAGTATGTTTGTCCAGTCTAGTCGTATGAAGATCCTTAATTTCTGTAGGTTCATTTGATACATATTTTGCATGCACATTATCTTGCTTGGCTTAATGAATTGCGGGAATGCTTTTAATCGCATCACTTGTCTTCACTTTCTTTCCAATTCCGGATATTCTCTCTTCGTCTGGGTCACTTCCTCCGCTTCAGTTTGCTGAGAAAAGACCAACAAGTAACTATTAATGAAAGGATGGGAAAATTCTGATCGTAAACTTCACATATGTTATTTTTACAACTACACATCTTAACATATCAATGATGAAACAACCTGCTCACCAATACGATTAAGTCTCCCGACGAAACAGCCAATCCTGATTTAAGGATCTGTTTCGGAACACACTGAACACGAAGCACTACAGCAATTTTATTGAAGATCATATTGTTAACGAAGCCTCGTATTTAGAATACCCTGGGGATGGATTCTCCATAGTAGGTATCGCTACCAATATTCTCGTGCCATTCGTCACATTTCACAAGATACATATTCAAAATAAAACATTACTGCACACAAAAAATAACATTCGAGCTTACCAGGGGTGGTCAAACTTTCTAAACGTTAACAGTCACATATAATAAAATTTCGAATGTTCCGAGACCCGCAAGACGAACAATTTCGTTATTCAGAAGTTCAGTTCTAAAATAATAATAATGCAAAACAATCCTACCACTCAGGGTAAAAATTGGTTTTCGTCTTAATCTGGTAACACTATTTTCAGTCAAAATTCTCATAGACGCTTCTACAAATAGTGGAAAAAAAAAAAAAAAAAAAAAAAACCTAAACGTTCGCCAGTGGTCAATCTCTCTCATTTTTAACCTTTACACATTAAAATTTATCACAAGCAAAGTGAACTGAAGCTAACACAGTTAGCACCGGCTTGTACACCTACTCAATCCTCCAGCACGAGTTTTCTTCTAATCCTTACGGATCCATGTATCTGTAACATCTGACTGAAATCTAGCACTAAAGCTAGGATGTAAATTCTGGATTAGGGTGTTTATCCATTGGATATTTATTAACTTAAGTTTTAAATCCATAAACTCTGGTAAATTAATATAAAGTTTGGTAACTATTTAACATCTATATTAACTGTAATGCAAAAATAACAGCTATTTAGGTGAGCCGCACATTATGTGAGAAGGGGTTGTGGTTTGGTCACCTACACTAACGTTTTCGAGTTGTCGATATCACAAGAACATGTGAGAATTATCGAACACCTTCCGGCTTAGAGCCGGAGCCTTCCGGTACACATTTCATGTTGACCTAACATTCGGAGAACAGGCGGGTAACTGATTTTTTTTTACAGTATCAAAGTCGCGACACCCAGAAAACATGATGTCTAATGTCTAATCTATGTCTAATGTATTCTTAACGTTGAACGAAATTTCAATGCTGCTCCTACAGATTCAAGCCTAGAGAATTCAAACTTTCAGGGAAGAAACTAATTCAAGACTTGGATCAATGCAATTTCTTTTTTTTTTTTTGTTCATTGTTGAAAGAGCTTTATTTATTTTTATAGGTTTTGATATTCACATCAAGCGAATTCAACAATGAAGGAAAATAAAATTATAAATCGGCGTTCGTTGCTTTACATTAACCTTAACATACCGGTGAAATAAATATCAACAACATAAGCATAATCAAAGACTCAAAACGGGTAATCACCTGATCATAATATTAAGATCAGTAGTAATTAAATGTATGGTTCCTGGTTTGAGAACTGTTTCTAATAGAATGTTCTCTGGATAATGAGAGTTCAGATATTTAGAATTACTATTTGCGGTCATACAGTGATTAAAGTGAAATAGGTTAATTATTTTTCATTATCATGATTTCTCATTCTACCTCAAATACTGCACGATAAATCAATCTCGTATTCTTTTAAGAAATTAGCAAAAGATTAACGACGCTTGTTAATATACCTGCAAAATCTGGTTGCGTACTTAGAAACAACAGTTGTTAAACTGACGCCCCCTGGAAGAAGTGTTAAAGAAATTATAAAAGGACAGGTTATTGAAACCGGCCATGTAAAGCAGCCTGAAAAGTATGCGAAAAGGAAACTGACAAAACCCTTTCTCACTGAAATTCGAAAGCAAGACCCCTCCCCACAGAGCAACGTGAACAATTTTGTTTTCATTTAACGAGGGAACACTCCCTTAAATTCATTTCACATACAAACACTCACTGTCTCGAACTTATTTTAGGGCCTAATTGTGATTTTCAACTTACTAATATCCAGAGTCTTGTATTTGGTTAAAATGTACAACGTTCGGTAGGTTGAAGAGATGATTCTATTCAAATTCCTCTGATCTTTTGCACAGTTTGTTTTCCACTAAAACAATCGTTCAAAAAAATAAGATATCGTAAAACAGCAAATAGTAATTTTGTGGCAATGACTTCAATGAACAATCCTAATTCAGCCAGTTCTCGATTATGGATTGTTAATTGAGGCAATTTCCTTAACATAGCATAGCCTTGTCCTTTCCTTAGAAAATGAAACTTGGCTATGTTACCTCATCCCCTTCACAATTAATATTTTGTGAAAAGTACTGTTAAATACTCAATGTATGTATTTAAATTACTATGTAGCAAAAAAAACTGTCCTCTCGACTTACGCCTTCGTTACAATAATAATCTAGTTGAAAGCCGATCATCATCTGTAGCCTAATTTATAGCTACCATTACCTCACCCACCTAGTGATGTTATGTATGAGTTATTTATCATCATAAATATTTAAAATTTAATTGGATTAGATAATTATTTACGAAAATAATTTAGGCTGATCCTCTCCGAACATAGCAAACTGTAGTTAATATATATTGTAAAGTAAACGAGAAACTCACATTAATATTACCTTTTAAAGCGCAGTACTTCCTCGTATGGTCCAAGTCTCGCTCCAGCAGAACAGGTCTTCAGTTACCATGAACAGAATCCATCGTTTATTGTGAGAGGGTAACTATATCGCGAGAATTGGAGCTGGAGCTTCCGTCTACTTGGTTTTGCAGTGATGGAATATCTGGCAGCTGAACTTATTAGGTTAGCTGGAAATGCTTCCACAACGAGAAAATGAACAATCTCTTATCCATAGTAACTTCTGCTCAGGGTGGTGTTTTGCCAATACCCAGGCTGTGCTTCTGCCTAAGAAAACCAAAAAGGCATAAATTATTCCCATTTTATTAGGGAATGTTTTACGCTTGGACCATACGAGGAAGTACTGTACTTTACACGATAAGTTTAATAATATAGTTAATAGTTAAGTTTATTAGTAGCTATAGCTGCAGCAATCAATCATTCTAACCCTCAACACACAAAATCTTATAACTTTCATGCAATATACAATACTTCATTAAAAAAAAAAAAAAAAAAAATAGTGTCAATTGGCAGTAAAAAAATATATCATCGTCGGAACTGCAATACCCCCTGGCATTTTTTTTTTTTTAAATAACTTTTCATGTTTTTGCACCAGTTTATAGTTCTGTGTACTCTGCATACTGGAGAAAAATTTCATGTTTAAAATAACTTCTACTTTTTGAGATATAACAACTTTTAAAGTACGTAAATTGTATTCAAGACTATAATACAGAAACCGGTTTTTTGGCCTTCCTGAAAAATTGATGATTTGCCACATAGGGGGTATTGCAGTTCCGACGACGGTATATTAACTATAGTCAATAAATAACGAGGCAGAGTATGTCACGAGCACTATGGTGTTGGGAAAACGTGAGACGGGTCTGAAATGTAGGTACTGGTGTGAGGAAGACATTTAGCGCATGTTTCTTTCGCTAGATGACGTGTGTGTGTCCCGAAACAAATGTGAAAAGACTGCTAGCGTCACCAGAACAACAGGCCTGTCGCATGACTATCTCAGCAGCGTTACAACGACGCTGGGGACGACTCTCTCAGCAGATGTTACCAGTGGCGAAAGTTGGTGCCACCACTTTAGAGCCCGAGGCCTCTTTTCAAATTGTAAATAACTTTAATTAAATTTCCTTTTGTGTATTTACATAAAAAACAAGAAAACCAAAGTTTGAACCCGGGACCTTTCGATCAGCTTTCCGACGTCTTAACCACAAGACCAAACTGCAGCTGCCGGGTTCAGCGTTTGTCGCGGTTACTTATCGTTCCAAGATAAGCGACAGTGGGCTATACCTACCGGAAGTGTTTCCAAGTGAGTTGCAATATGGCTGCTCAGCCCTGCTGGAAGAGCTGAAAAAATCTTGTCACATGACATACGCTAATTTATGGAGAGAAAAAGAAGTTCGACTGATACCTGTCCGTGTGAAAGGATTAATACTGTACTAACAAGTTTACTAACCACAGGTTACTTGGATTTCTTTGTTATTTTCAAACATATATCAGTAGTAGTACAATCGTTTCAGATTTTAAATAATTACTTCACACACACACACAAAAAAAAATATAGGACAAAATCAGAAATTTTCAAAATATACAAGGGAGGCCTTAATAGCGTTGATCCTCATCAACATATAGCACCTTACAAAGCCTGACAACGAAGCATGGAATTGTGTATATTCGCAGTACGTAACTAACGAAGTGCGATAGCTTTGTTGGCACATAGTAGTCACATGAAAACCGAAAAGAAGCTTAAAACACATACCAATTTGTATTGAAGAGAACTGCCGTCGTCCACTTTTTTCAGAAATGGGAAGAAGATACGCCGTGACAGCACCTTTCTTCGAAAGCGAAGAAATATCTTCACATCCATATATCCTGTAATTAAAAAAAAAAAAAAAAAAAGTGTACAAATTCAAAATACGATCAGTAGAAATAAAATTAATAACGCTAACTGTTCAGATCGTCAAAACTAATCATGGTTGATCATAGCCCAATGCTCGAAAATTTTCATCATGACAGTGAGAGTTTTAGAATTTATAGCAGAAACATTAATATTTTCTATGTAATCTAAATTAAACTCCATAACAAATTATTATTATTATTTAAAACAGGTTCAATAGCATCACACGAAAAACATCCTCCAAGAATCAATTATTATGCCAACGAAACAGACCGAGCGGCCGTAGCCCATCGTGACATTTTCCTCGGTCACACCAGGCAAGTGTCAGGTATGGTACCTACAAACAAGGCCATATCGTAGCCTGAGATGCCTAAAGGCCATAAATATATTCAATAGTCAACAAAATATAAGAATATATTGAAAAACACCAAGATACGTAAATTCTTTACTACGAGCAACTCAACCGACAGGAAAAATTTATATGCCATTTAAAGCACTTACGTCTAAGATTTAAACTATTAATGTTCTGGAAGTAAATGCTTCGTTTCGCAAGTATTTACCACCTTCCCCTTTCTCGAATTGAATTGATTTTAAAGCCTTTAGGCAACTATGGCTTAGCCCGTATGGATGAATTTGTGGAATGAAGAAAGTGGGAGGAAACGGGAGCAACTCCAGAAAACCCACGCACACGGTGTTTGTCCACCACAAAGCTCACATGGCATGAACAGGGATCGATTTGACGACCCCTAGCACCAGAGGTGAGCACTCTACCAACTGAGCCACCGTGGCCCCTCCCCTTTCTCGATGAAGCGTACATGGCAGTAGGGGAAAATTTTGACAAGTTGAAGTATTTCATATGATATATATATCTCGTTTGAATAGTAAACTGTAGATATAAATCAACATTTGGCAACAGCTCAATTCTCTAAGACCAAAGAAGTTCATTCTCTGAGGTAATAAATAATTGTGAAACATTAACACAAAGTTACAAATCTATAATCTAAGTCATTCGTAACAAATTTTACAGCGGAGAAAGGATTTGGAAATCGAGCTTTCAGTATGGGGCCAAGTGAACCAATGTCCAAATTTCTCGTTCATCCAAAAAAAAATCCTGTCCAGCGAAGCGAAATTTCCCGTCATTATCTTATAATTCCCACCAGGACAAGTATCATACATGTAACAATCACAAGGTATAAGAGGAGGTATATTTCAAAGGGATAAATCGAACATGAAATGAATATTATCTCATATCTGCAAGTGAACGAGAAACAGTAATTATTGATACGATGATAAACAATATTCAAAGAAAAATGAAATGCAACGTGTTTATTTGGAGCTTTTCTGTGATTGTAACTAGAACATTATGGAAAGTACAGTCCGGCCTCTTTTTCTTCCCGCATATACTTCTTTCCTAGTAACAATAGGAGGCTTGTGCTGGGGTATTTATAATATATATGACGAATATATTTATTTGAAATAAAGAATAAGAAATGTACTACACTGAACTTTAATTCAATAATCCACATATGCATGCGACATGCTACAACCACAGCTGATATCATGCAGTCGAAGGTAACTAAATTATGTAGATACTAAACTAACACCATCGTGCTTAACGAGTAAACAAACAGCTTCCCTTCTATATGCCGTACGTCCCAGGTTCTATTCCAGATATGGCACAGCATTGGTTTCTCTTTTACAATAGTGATCTACAAGCGTTACTATAAACCAAATACCAAGTCTTCCAAACAACAGCACACCTTTGTAAAAGACCTCCCACTTCAAATAATGACATGCAACCCACATCACAACTATGATGCATCAAATAAGAACCAATGTCTTCTCCACAACTACCATTGCAAGCCTTCAAATATTAATAAATAAGAGTCCATTAAAATAACAACATAAATATTATATTTGTTGCAAAAGAACCTTAACCCAAAGACCAACGACAATGTGTCTAAAAGAGAGGACCATACTTTTATAGAAAAGTACTTTTCTTTTTCTTGTGACCCATCACGACTACAATCGTACATTTCAGAACGGTAAGCTTAGTTAAGCTTGAAACCCAGTCAGTCAACAGCTTGAAGCTTTAGAGCGACACATGTTACTTCCTTACCCCAACTCGTAGTATGTCGTTGTGCTGGCAAAACCTCTTATATTAAAATAAAAAATGTCCAGGAAACAAAAAAAAAAACTTGTAAAAATTCATTTGAACACAAAATTTTGCGATACTTTGGAGCTGTGTAACATGCGTCTTAATTAGAGGGATGGTTAAGTGCTTCGGCAGAACAAAATTTTTCTCCAACACTAACAGAATTTTTTTTTTTTTGAAAATCATGTTACTTCTGAGGTTTTGCTGGCGCAACGACATGTAATTACCACATCATATATCTATAGTAACTAAATAAATTTAACAAACTAACCAAGGTCCTTAAGCAGTACAGGTTCCCCTGTAGGAGTCAGCTAGTAAAAATTCCCTAGAAGGAATACTATATAGAGTTTCCAGATGCAGTATACATACGCAGAACACGGAAAAACACGAATGGAGGTTGCTACTCGCTCGGTATTAATTCGTGTTTGTGCAAGACATTCACGTGGGTTTATATTACATTTCTTATAAATTCAGCTTACCATATATATAAACTACATATAGAAGAAGGCCGGATAGGCAATAGGTGAAATTTGAATAGAATGGGAAATAAATATTTGACACGAAAAAAAGCCATTGTAGAAAATAAATTTGCAGTTATAAAAGACAAGAGAAGTTTGTACGGGGGAAATGCGCCGTACAATGGAGGATAAAATTAACATAGCACGGAAAATCTGAATAAACAAAGTAAAATGACTCTTGGAAAACTGAAAAGTAATCATCATATGATTGAAAGAAGAGAACCTACTTTACAATATACCTTGTTCGTACTATTTAATACTTCCACTGTTCCTTTGCCAAGAATAGCTTGCCACTAGAGGTTATTAAACGTGTCACTGAGTGGACACCGCCTTTTCCTTTTGGGCAGGATAAGGCAATGAAAAGTACACGCAAAATGTAAAGAGAGCGAAACTATTCAATCTCAAGTTTATTATTATTATTATTATTAATGGCTACAACGAAGACAGCTGCGGGACAACTGAAGTGTGTTTACGTATACCAGCAGGGCAACAAATCAAACTACGCAAGTAAAAAAAAATACTTTGAAATTTAATACACAGACAAACTATTAGCA
>JAGDQP010030314.1:3553-17955 GCA_022664845.1 Lepisma saccharinum | reverse complement strand
TAACTGAACCTCAACCTCGCGATCGAATCTCACAGTTTGAGGTCGAGGTCCTACCTCGCGCAGGTTCAACATCTCTGCTATCGAACGCCATCAGGGACCACCGTGGCTCTTGTACTACTGGATTTTCTCCCCAAGCAGGCACCACGATAGATTATCTGCACTTGTGAAATACGCACCAACTGAGAGGCTACACGCTGAAAACGACCTGAAGCTCTACAACTGTGTGCCATCTGCTGCATGACAACGCGAAACCTCACACTGCTAATATCACCCGCCGCCACATTTGAGATTTTTCGCTGGGAGAATTTGGAATACCCTGCCCGGGTCCGAGACTGTGATTTTCATCTGTTCGGCAAATGAAGAAAAAATCCCGGCGGACACAGACTTGAGACTGTAAAAAAAACTGCAACACGCCTTCACTTCATATTTTTTCCTTATCGGAATGGATGCGTTAGGCATCCAGTGGAACAAAATACAAACATGCGAATGATGTCAAGAATTAGCGTAGTATTTAAGTGGTATTTTTCTATGAATGCAGGGATGCGGATGAATGCTTTTATTACCAGTATTTATTGATCCACCCTTGTAATTTGGAAATTTTAGAACTATAAACTTCTTCATATTCCGAATCTCAAAGGCAGTAAGTAGTACACTTCAATCTTGCAACACGTTCTTTTGCATCCATCTTTGTCACGTTTGACACATCCGCAAATTAAGTACAAAAGAATACAGAACAATATTTTTCTTATTCCAGGCACAGGAAGGAATGAAATGTTTGAGTATTCAAATAAAAAAAAAACTGACGGTAACCATTTCGCGATGTACTTAATATCAAAAGCGTAATTCAAGTGTGACAACAACTATACTGTTTTGATAATCTGATTTGTTGTTTGAACACTGAAATACCATTACTTCGGAAAGCATTAGAGACGGCATACATATTTCATGTAAGAAAAACGCTGACATGCAAGACGCACACATAACGAAGCAATGATTGCTTAAGAGAAACAACACTATTCTGCTCCACTGAAAACAATCTCTTGAGTTTCACTGAGTGAGTGACGTTTTCACAGATCTCCACTCGCCGTTTCACCTATAAACCCATACAGTAAGTACAGAGTATATTATTACAATTGTTTTTCTTACCAAGCCAATAGCACTAAAGCCAGGTAACAGAAATGCTGAATAACAAGTTCCTGATATAAGATCTACAACTGAAGCATGAGTCATTTACTTATTTTAATGTAGCATCTATAACAAAATCTGACGGTGTTGACTAAACCGTGTTCGTGGACAAACTACAGGATGTCTTAGAAATAATGGTGCCAACTTCGAGAGATGATTATTTACATAAAAAAAAAAAGTTCCTTTGAAGACCTCCCAAAAATCTGTTTAGTTTCAGAATTAAAGGCGCTCAAAGTGAAGGTGGCATCGTTACAAACGACTATATCTCGTAAGCGTTGTCGACTTAGCAAAATCACACTAGTACTAGTAGTAATAATACATCTATTTATATTATGTTTATGATTGACGAATGTAGCTTACAAGCAAACATGCTGATGGAGCAGAAAAAAAGTTATAAATTTCTTTCTTCCATCATGATTAGAATACCAAAATATGTGCACATGCAAATTTTGGCAACTCGAAAGCAATTACTTTGGGAGATATCGATGATATAATAGTCAGATTCTTGTTTCTGGAGAGTGAAGAAAAAGTGTGGAAATAGATCTTATATTTGTAAAATGTTGAAAGAAATGGAAAGCAATAGAAAGCAACGCGAATGGTATCACCAACAATCTAAAATTAGTCTAATTATATAAGGGCGTAATTATTGTATACTTAATCCAAAATTACAATGAGGAATCGAATGGCTTCAGAAATAACAATGGAGCATTTTTCACTCTTATGTACAAATCCTACCAACGAACCTTATCTGACCAGTGTGGATGGTACACCTATCTATAACCAGCTCTGTTTGCTTGCTATCTAATCGTTCTTCCTAGATGATGTGGTCTATACATGGCGTATGGGGGATGTGGAGGCAGCACTCCTCATTCTCGCGCTACGGTACGAAGTGAGATGATATGGTCAGTCCCACGCTCAACTGCATTTAGCTCCCAGGATGACGACGACTATCATATTCAACCTGGTAGGAGGTTGAGTGCATCTCAGAGAGCCAGCTGAAGAAAACAGCGTTCTGGTTGTGACTTCAAACCGGGCTGCCCGATTCGTAGTCAGACGCGCTACCACCTGAGCTACGGTGACTCCGAGATACTAGGCCAATACATCCCAGAAATGTTAATCAATGTCTTTCTGGGCTGACATATAAATGTCCCCCACTAAACACATCAGCTAATCATCCGAGAAAAGAAGCGACTACGGCCTACATGTATTCAATACTATCCTGGTACTCGCATGGTATGGAAAACCTGCCAGGCTTCTTCGTCCATAACCGATTGGAAGCGACTTAAGCAACTCCACTAGTGACGTGAATATAAGTGAAGAAACAATGTGATAATAATGCAATTATTCATCAGCATAGACATTAAAATGTTGTCTTCCAGGAACAGATACATTTACGAAACACAAACCATGAGACACGACGTGCATTCTCTCTTATTTAGAACTAGACTTTTGTTTTTTAATTCCATGCAAGACTGTAGTTATCCAGTGTAGTTAGCGGAGATAAATTTAGAAATGCTTCTAATTCCTTGTTTATTCTTTCGAACGAGTCTTGTAATTTTAAGAGTTACTTTCGAATTATCATCGTACGTGTAGTTTTCCTTCTAGTTTGAGTACTGATGCTTTCAATTTACAACATATTATACATCGTTTATACTGCATAGTACCAATGATTAGCAGCTGCGCTGTTACGCACCATGTCCATTTACATATTTTTCGAGGTCTATAAAAATTATGCCTAATTACAGTAGTTTTAGTTTTTCTTTTAAGCTCTAAGTCAAGGCGGAAATTTACCTTCACTATGTCATTCAACTCGGTTAAGTACTCTATTGTAAAAAGCTTGTTTGATATGTTAACACCAAGTACAATGAACCATTCATGTGAAACTGTTAAATCTGTTTTTGCCTTTCTATTCTTTTTTTTTATTATTATTATTCATACAACCACGTAAGATGTTTCATTTTATAGTTCTATCATAGCTAGCTGGAGTAGTTAACGCCAATATAATTAATATCAATTAACATATTAGCTCAAACAAAGCACGCCATTAAATGTTAACCCTGGTCCTTCACTTTTTTAATACGAACATTAACTACAGTTGGCATTCTGCTGAGATAGAAGCCCTGGATACTACTTTCCCTATACTTTGTGTAAATTACCCACGAAAAAGTTGGTAATTTGCTTGCCCAACGCACTGTATTTAATTTTTCGTACATATTTCATAGTATATTTTCAGAAGAAATTGTGAAATAGAACACATTTATTATATATCATACCAGGTTATATTTATAGCACAGACAAGGTCGTGCTTACAAGTCAATAGATCCCAAAAATTAAGAAAAGTCCTCAAGCGAAGTTTAAAGCTGATAAAAAAAAAAGTTTATGCAAAATTTTCCTAACAATTTTTAATGCTTATATGTTAAACCTATTTGGAGACATAATTTTAGGGGGCCCTACCTAGCAATTTTTGCACCTGTGCATAATTACGGCCCTGTCCATGCTATGCAATACGTCTTTATACATGTATTAAATTTTACGATTTGGCTAATTTACAAAATATATACAGTCAGCGCCAAAAGTTTGTAATCAATCGTAAAATTTCTTCTCCGTAGTATATATTTGGAACAGATACACCAATATGAGTACGCTTCCCTGTGGCACAGATAATGTGATTTTCTATAAGTTGCAGTAAACAGTTCTCAGACCGAGCTATTCATTCCAAAGTTATTTGGAGAATAAAGTTTACCTTTATGCCCTGACTATGTAAAATACACGCTTAGCAAACTAATTGACAACTTTTTTTTTAGAAATTTTATTCACATATTTAAAACTTTTTTTTTTTACCGTGCATCCGGAAGTTGTTCTCGCGCAGGGACGAGCTGTAACGTGCTTTGGACGCAAACATAAGCAAAGAAAACACAAAATGTAAATTAAGGAATTTTAATTCGTACACGATACAAGTGCTTGATATTTAAAAAAAACTCTTGCTTGTTCATACTTATTTGTTCAAATTACATCATCTTCTCTTTGACCTTCAAAATTCGGTAAGTAGGCTACTATTATCTGTCGCTAATCACACCGGCTTTCTTTACTCTTGACAAACCATTTGATTATATCACTATCTTTTATTAGGATACCTTAATTTTCATACAAACATATTAATCAGATCTAACACAATATGTTGTTGATAATGTAATTACATGGCCTCCGACCATTTTTAACGACAAACTTGAATTAAGAAATCTTTTTTACAGTTATTTTTTTCTGTTAGGAAACATACCGTGAAAATGTCGCTGAAGCATAGCCTCTACCACGGTCTTTTGCAGACGAGGTTTCAGTACCCACCCACACGAAAAATTTCTCTGAGACATGAAAGCACTACCTCTCAACAATTATTCAAACCATACAAACTTCTGGATTTTCAAAAATGATTGCTGAGATGAAACATTTAGTAGCTAAGGCTTTTGCGTGTATTTCTCAAGCATTTCCTCGTCTGCAATTAATGATAAGGAAGTTCAGAACTGTGAGAATGAATCTCATGGTGAGAAGAATTTATAGCGAAAGGATCTTTCCCTTCTGAAGCGAACGAGAAATCTGTCCGTATCTCATTCATTTAATCGAAGACAGAATAAAGTCTCTTCCCACCACTGAGGCTAATATATCTAGGCAGAGGCGGCGTTTGGGGGTGGCAACCGCCCCAGGCACCGCGTTCCGAGTTGATATTTTTCTTACTCAATGATATAAAAGTTGATTTGTAAAAAAAGTTTACCAATAAACTAGTTTGTATAGTTTCCATGCGAAATGTAATGTGAAATGGAAATGAATAAAGAAGCACTTGTAATTAGCAATGCAGTTTTTACAATATATTGTAATTTCTTTAAATAAATTATGTCAGATTTTTTTTTCATAAGAAACCGTTGTTCATTAAAAAAGAGAATATTTAGTAATAAATTTAGGGTTAGGAATGAAAGGAAGAAGTGAGAGGAAGCATTTAGGGGGAAGTTGCTTACTGCTTTATCGGCTTTAGATGTAACATTTCAGCGCTCAGCGATTTTTACTTGTACTTTGGCCCCAAGGGGTCATTATTGCCCTAGGCCCCGCGCTCACCTAACGCCGCCTCTGTACCTGGGTACAGACGACTAAGTTTAATTCCTTTTTCTTGGTCGAGAAGGATTCTAAACTATACAGGCTATTATGATTTTACTTTGTGTGTGGATGAAAAAACTGCGAACAGAGCAGTCCTATCTTCATTTTAAGGGCACCCGACGCTCGCCTGGAGTGACTCCTCGGAAAACCCACACCAATATGGACGACATATGAATCCAATTCATCCCGATAAAACACTTCTATTAAACCGCCATAATAATCTCACGTTCCTGTAGACCCTCAGAATAGCTACTACGATTTTAGAACTACACAAACAATTTCAAGGTATGAGAAAAAATCGTACTCCCTCTAACATATGACGCAAGTACCCATACCATAGCAGTGTTTTGTTATGGTGGATTTGGTTTCATATCATTCACATGCAATTTCATATGAAGTATAATAATTTAAAGGAAGCTCAAGAGATAAGAAGCACAATTACAACTTCCAAGTATCTTTCAAAGTTAAATTGTCAGAATGAAGTTTTTTTTTTTTTTTTCATGAGGGAATTTTAACAAGTAACAACTACTTTCTATTGAAATCAACGAGAAGCTCTCCATATTTACTCCCACAGAAGTCGACAATCTAAATATTTAAGCTCAGCTACCTACATATTTAAGGAAAACTACGGAAGTCAACTCGTAACAGAGGACGCGTATTTACAGTTGAAACATACTGCTTCATTGAATTATAATTTAACCATACTCAGAAAAATGAATGACACACGAAAAATCCATACTTCTCGTTCCATCAAAAAAACGAACTCCTGACTGTATTTCCTTTAACCGGTTAACCGTCTTTAATAATGATTTGGGATTTCATACATCGGTATAATTAAACATAATCCGAAAATTTGTTAAAATGTTAAATAAAAAAAAAAAAACTTTGCTCAGATATTCTTTTCTGCGGACATTTCTTCTCGTTATAACCACACTATAAATGGCTTGATCGCTTGAATCAGTGTATGTAAACGGCACTAAAGTTATTTAGGTGTCGGGCAATGCCTAATTTATGCTTAATACACAACAATGCTTCGTCAGACGCGATTACTTCAACACAAGCAAACCCCAATAAGCCATTCGCTTTCAGGCCACATGATACATGCAGTAGTGTTTACTAGGCAACAGGCCGTTATAGTAAAATACACTGAACACTACAGGTAGTAGGCCTATGCCTGATATTAGCATTCGATTTGTTATAGGCTAACTCACGCTAGGCTAAAAGACCAGTAGTTGTTAATAAGTTTCAACATATTATCTATTTGGGTAGAAATACAAAGATTTTATCACTGGTTGGGATGGTATTCGGAATCAACAGCCGGGGATGGCATCCTCATTCCTCAGGCACCTGGGGAAATCCTTGGCACCCCCCCCCCCCCCTTACGACAAATCGAACACTGCCTGATATCGGCAAAACAGGTTTTAACTAAAGCAATCAATCAAGTTCATAAAAAGGAGTAATACGTTCTTTTCTTCGCGAGAAGGTGTGGTAGAAGTTTGAAAAAACATACAAAATACGTTGATATTTCAGCTGAGATTTTAAATAATACCCTTAATTTTAATACGGTTGAGTCAAAACTGAGATCCTTACTTAATCGATAAATATTTCCTACGCTTTTTCCATGATTATTTCAATGAGGTCAGTTCTGAATGAAACACCAAGATTCTTAACGGTTTCAGATTTCGAAACACTTAGGAATACTTTATCAGCTGAGTAATTATAATTAACACACTTTATTTTCTTAGTAAAGACCGTGGTTTGCATTGCTCTACTATTAATTAGAAACTTGTTTGAACCATTCTTGACATTTTGGATCTATTTTTAAATTTCCGACGTTTCTTCAACTGATCTGATTCTTGCATAGTCAAGATCAACCATGAATAATAAAATATAAAAATTTTGATGAATTCTGGTATATTTATATAAAATAAAGGTAAAACTATCCCTTGTGCGACACGCACGAGCCGTGAACGGCGCATGGGGGATGTGGAGGTAGCGCTCCACATTTTCTTGACCTACGGTACCAAGAGATATTGGGTGGTCAGTCCCACGCTCGACCGCCTTTACCTTCCCAAGGTGCCCAGGAGGCTGAGTGCACCTCAGAGTGCCAGGCATGGGAACACTGCGAGAAAAGTCTCCAGTGTCCTGACCGTGATTTGAACCCGGGCCGACCGATTCGTAGTCAGACGCGCTACCGTCTGAGCCACGGCGACTCAATGATATATTTGTAAAATAAATAAATCACAGCCATATTCAATCCACTACTGGATGAGGCCTCTCCCCGAAGGGAGGAGTTGATTAACTGTAGTTAAATGCAAAAGAGGAAGTTATGATAAAATCAAATCAATGAAGAGATGCCTGCACTTGGTTCCTTTGATCTAGCTTAATTCCAATGAAGTACTCAAGTTTGTTGGTTACTATTATATAAAATTACTACGTTTCAGCCTTATGTCTGTTAAGATCTAATCCAGGCCGTAACGTGACAGTATAAATAACCTAATATGTTTCAGTTGATTCCACTGACACGAACATACTCACCTCTTTGCCCTTTACCTCATAGTTCTTGAAGCTTGATTCAGTTACCAGTCACGCAAATTTAGACACGTAAACTATCTCGAAGCAAGAAAATCCACCTCGACTTTTAGACTTCCTGCACTACATCAAGAGACACTAAAATCAATCGTTTCGATGTTGCAATGTTAACTTGAATTAAAGCGGCAAAGGTTCCCAAAAAGTTTGCCTTTTTGTGAACGTGAACCAATGTGTGTGAACAAGGATGCTGTCACACACTGGTCTGGGGTACAAAAAATAGCCTTTCCAGCTTATTTGCTTTGCATGATGATCAGTAAGGACATTTGCCGTGATCGATTTGTGCAATTTTCAGAGAAGGGGAAGAATTTCTCAAAAAGGTAGAACACCTTATTTGACGCCCTTCATACCCTAGGTTGAGGACACATTTCGGAACACACACATTTCCAGAGAGCACAGACATATCCCCCCTTCAAATCGAACACTGGATATTTTGCATTCAGTCTCATTTATTACAATTGTTAATAGAGCAATAATGGTCCTTGAGATTGCTTTGAAAGTTTACACTTTACGAAACTTAAACGAACAAACAACTGAATTGAATACAGGCTCTGGCAGGGATAGGGTAGGGGAAAGCAAGCCAGAATCTAAGTTCAAGGTACCACCCAAGCATTCACTTGGTGTGGTTAATGAGGAAAAGTAATACATAAACCTGTCAGAATGCTCGGCTTAGTTTCCAACCCACGGATCTCCCGAATGAAAACACCGCTCTACCAACTGAGCTACAGCAGCTCTGTAATAACGAACAATGTTACCATGTTTATCATCTTCCAAAGAAAAACTAATAATTACATGAATTATATAATTCTGATTACGTTGCAGCGGAAGGGCTGCCCAAGATGCCGACGCCGATCTCAAGTCTTTAAGAGTGTATGAATGGATACGAATGCACTAAATCTGCTACGATCTTAAAGTTCTCTCTCCAAACACAATCCTAGCACTCGCTTTCAACACGAAAGTCAAACCCTAGAGATAACACAACAACGATAACTCCAGTACTTCAATCCCAAACAGATCCAAAGTTCAAAACTAGACAGACGCTTTATCACTATTCAAAAGCCCGAAACTACGACGGTGTTGTAACTCGTCTCAAAGAGGTTGTCAGTATGGTGACCTATGTGTTGTTAGCTTTTAGAAACTTTGCACTAACAATCTAGAATAAATATCCATATTGCAATAGAAGAATTGCTACGATTTAATCAAGAGTTACTACACTTCAGTATCCCATGTTCCTATATTATTCAAAATTCCTGTACAGTTCCAATACTTCTGCTTATTAAGGGCATTCAAAAGACTAAACGTGGGTTGGTCCTACCTTCGACGTCAAGGAAAGATGGCATACCAATTGCATTAAGTTGGGTAAGCATTGTCAGTGAAGTTTAGAGCAACATGTAATTTTAAAAGGGAAGAAAGTACTCGGAACTGCGAAAAGAAAGTGTCTCATGTTCACATATAACGATAAATAGAGTAGGTAACTCCGGAGTACACTAACTAATGTTGCCGGATAAAAATCGTTACATTTAGTGAAAATTACTTCAAAATTATAAAATTCGCTAGTGATCGTTCAAATAGTCTTTTTACAATATTCGGTGATACCACTCCAACTTAATCTCGATTTCATATTTTCGGATCTTTCATATTCACGTATGTAACATTTTAACACTATATGAAATCAGTCTACGGCTCGCTAGCCCCTGAACGAAAGCAGGTAAAAAAAGATTTCTGATTTGGGCTCAACGACCATCACTTACATAAACAACTGTTGCAATCTGGTACCTCAATGAAGGCAGCTAAAGAGATCTTGATTTATTAGACAGTTTTCAATCTGATGGCGCTACAGTCTTTTCTCGAAGTATTCTTGTACTATACACTCCATTTGTATCGCACCCTAGTGCTTTTAAGAAAACATGTAGTAAGAAATTGACATCAGTCTCCAGTTCAGCCCCCTAACAACACCACAATTCTTCTCAGGGCATCTTTCACACTACTACATACTCTTCTCAGTCTTCTGTGAAATTACACATCACACGAAGATAAATTGTTAAGATGAAAAGAAAAGGGCACGATTGGGATGAATGGAGAAGGTTCAGCTTGTCTTGGAGGACCTACCGCTTTTGACAAGCCCAAATGTGATGGTGACACTCCGATACCCATACTAATGAGTGTCGCTACTGAATATACTGGTATACACTGCCAGAACATTATTATTTTAATCTTATTAGAGGAACAATCCTCTACCACACCAAGATATAATATAAATACTAGGTGATGTTGGTCTCCAAAGTGGAGCTTGCAATATAAACGCTGAGGAGTACGTGAACGGTTCTCGAAAACCCTTGTCAACAGACCAGTTTCCTGAGGTTTCTAACGCAGTCACAAGTATGAATATTTTCGAACAAGTACACTACTTGAATACACAGAGTGTTGTACGAAACTACAAAATGAAAACGAAGAATGATACGTTACATTCCTTGTTCTCCAAGCATCTGATAACATTCCACGAGTGCTATGAACTTCGCTTCCACAAACTATGTATTCAAGTGTTTGTAACCAGGAAAATGGATAATACGAGAATAGTGTGCCACAGAGTCGAGTATTGTTAACATCCTACTCTATGACTTTTTTTTTTACTTTCATCGCAGAAGAGATCAGGGGTAAAGCGCTGTGCAGAAGAGATCGGAGCAAAGACCGGTTTCATCTCTGAAACTAGGCAGTGCATAATAAAGGAAGTAGTCTTGACGTCAGAAGTCATTAACGCTGAGAACTTGCAAAGAACAAAGGAAAACATTGCATATGATTCATGAGTTCTGAAAGCATAAAATATACAGACATACCAAACAATCGATGAAAAGCTGAATCTTAAATTAATTACTGGACAGCAGGTAGGTAGGGAGAGAGAGAGAGAGAAAGAAACAATGGATAAAAAGAAAGTCCGCAGGGGTAGGAATGACTAACCGCAAGAAATTCACACACTTGGGAGTTGGTATTAACTAATTCTGCGGCTTAGTTAATCCGCCAAGTTCATCGCCGCAGTAATAAACGTTCGCCATTGGATTATATCATGTAGATCAAGCCAGTTTTCACCACAACTACCTCTTAAAGATCCCTTCTAATACTGTCCTTCCAATGACGTTTCGATCTTCCTCAATCTCAACAGACTCTTTCCCTCCGACTTTCCAAACACGACAGAATGTTAATTTTCTGCCCCCATTCGAGCTACATGGCACGCTCATCTTATCTGTTGAGATTTCATTATTTAGCAGTTTCCAGCATTCTCCAGTCAGCTCATAAACACTTCCAGTCTATATTTTCAAACACTAGCAATGTGTGTTCATCTGCCAGAGTTGTACTACAACTTTCTCAACCATAAAGTATTACCGGTAGGAGTTTGTATTCATATTGATACATGTATAGGTGTGGTGTGCTTAAATACCAGTACAATCGGGTCCAGATGAATCCCTGGCCTGAATAAGGTGCTGATGCAAAATGAAGGTTCCTAACAATCATTTTCGAAAAAGCTTAACATAAAGGGCACAGAAGTCAAGGTGGGATTCGTTGGCTACCCCTATAGTAATTTCTATTACGACTGTCCCTTAAAATCAAAATAGTGTATGAATTACATTTACTCCATAATCACGTACTTTCTCTTATACTTGCGTACAGACAGCCAAGGAACGAAATTAACAGGAAACTTGTAAATGTTCATTTTCAAAGTGGGAGTACAGCCCTGGTAATGAATATAAATTGCGAGTGTTTGAAAATAATGTCTTAAGAAAAATATGAAGGCAGAAACGACAAAAAGGCCCAAGAAGATGGATGATACTTCATAATGAACTTCACAGACTCTATGATGCACGTAAGATGGGCAAAGTCAACGTAGCTCGGATGGAGAAAAACAAAAAATTATATTCCACAGCGTTGGGAAGATGAAGGGAAGGAGGCCATTGGGAAGACCAAGACGTTGCTGGGAAGATATCATAAGTGATCTACGAAAGGGCTAGGTACCCATAATAAAAACTGACTTGGATTAATAATCTTTTCCCAGGATTAATTTCAACGCGCGAACGCTTGTCATTGAGGCGATGAACTTGCAGGTTCCGTCAAACCAAAGAATTAGCATACTTCAAATGTTATTTTGGATAATGTCACTATCTTTGACATTTCAAACGTTCATAAACTAAATGTTTTACTTTCTTATCATCTCACTGACTATTAACAAATTGTACTTTAATGCTATTTTTTAAAAAAAACAAGAGCCACCCAATTACGTCTTTCCAAAGAACGTTTGGTAACACCTTGGTGGCACTGAGGAAAACGTTTGGAATTAACGCGGCGTCCCAATACTGAGTCACTGACTTGCTACCATGTAACCGGGTACACGTACTTTGAAAACAAAGGAATCCTGTACAATGCAGTTCCCCGAGTAAATAAATGCACTGACGCACTTACGTATGAAGATACAGACGCTATACAATGACCTTTCCAAAGCTGATTCGTACCAACAACGAAAAAAGGTTTGAATAAAAGTCCGTCAAGCAGTTTTGAACTTCCGCTACTCAGGCGTACTAAGCGAAAAAAAAAAAGTAGTTTGTGTCAATAATTATGAAGCTATTCAAAGAAAATGACAAACGATCATAATGATCTTATCGCTAATTTCACCGCTGACGTGAGCCATTAATCTTTTATACGAACAAGTTTACTATTTCGTTAGCAAAAGTGGCAATCAACTCGAACAAGTCTTACTGACATAAAAGATTACCAAAAGAAATAAATAGTAAGCAACACAAAAGAAAGAAAAAAAAAAGAAATATGTATCAGTAACAATCAAAGGTGTATGTCAACGTCAAATATCAGTCCGATCATAACATATGATTTCAGTTCATTCAACCGTGCATCAACAATGAGCACAATTGAAAATTCATTTGAAACAAATTTCCTGTTACACATTAGGACGGGAAATTTAACCTATTGGGCACATCATGGTGATAAAATTTGACAAGATAATGAAGAAGAAAAAAAAAGTCAGAGGCATACAAAAAGAATACACTAGAATAAAATTAACAGAGTTAAAAAACAAACAAGCATTTCGTTTAGTTACTTTTTTTCTAACCTGTTTATGGATGTTTCACCACGATTCCAATCAGATAATGCTACGAATTATTTCCCATTTAGCACGGAGTGGTTTTAGTTTAGTTCACTCAGTTTTTAATTCCTAGTTGCAAAGTTCTTCATTTGAGGTCAAAACACAAATAAGAAACTAAAAAAAATACTGTAAACAACCGAACATCACGATACAATACACTAACTTCATGGTTGATAATTATGCTAACCTTATTGTTCATTTTTGAAGTACTACTACGTACTTAATCAACCTAAAATGTTGATTATAGTCACCTAAACGTTGAAAAGTACCACTATCATTATGAGGTGAACAGTGAGCACCCGTTCTTAATATTCTTGTCAAATTTATTCTACCTTTCCTTATATGTATTTTAGGCTCAAACTGTTAACAAATTTGGATTTGCATTAGTGTTCTATCAACACTTCAGATAGGCAGTTTAGGCAAACTTCAGAGAGTGTTTTCTGAAGGAGTTGATAGGAGAATGAAACTAAGGCTTACTGTGTGGTTCTTGTGAAAAAGTGTATTATATAAACCTTGTTAGTGTATTTTAAAAAAAGTTACGAATACAAGGTCTCAACACAGTTATATCCACAATGAAACTAAAGTACTATGGCAGTTCCTTTTAGATGATAAATTTAACTGTGGGAACTTTTGTGTAATTTCAATTCTACCTCACGAATATTTAGAACTCAACAATGGTCTGTACATAAGATTCGCCATATCTGTTTATTATTATGTAACAGAGTTTCTCAAATTCTGTTTGCACGTTAAATAAGGCTTTCCCCTAAGCAGAAAGAACTATTATTTACTACACCAAACACATAATAATATCATGAGAAAATATTTACGTTGTTCTCATATTAGCATCGGAATTCCTCGCAAATAAATTACAATAGTGTCGCATAACCATATTTAACAAGAGTGGAAACACTTATGTTTATTAACCTAATCACATGCTTTCACATACTTAACTTCTAAACGCACTATTTTTCTGGAGCCTAGTTTGGGATTCTTGTAAGAAGTTTACACACGAATCTGACACTAAGCTTTCTCCAGCTTTCAAGAGATTTGTCATCTACAATAAACGGACTATTTAAGTCTGCTGTCATGACAACCGCCAGAATTTTGTCCAAACAGAGGCCACCACGCTGGAATGGCAGCGAAGTCTAAAAACAATGGCTTGACAATTCTTCAGAATTGCTACCGAACCTAAACTCGTCCGTCGAGGAGAATGTTATTCAGTGTTTTAGTTTTTCTTTTTCCACACTCGGAGTGTTCGGAAGCGAGAAGTCTAATCCGGAATTATACGTTGCATTTTTTTGAATTCGGAATTTTCCGTAATTCCAACATTTCGAAATACCAT
>JAGDQP010030313.1:0-22699 GCA_022664845.1 Lepisma saccharinum | reverse complement strand
ACAATGTAATGATATTATCGGAATGCATATCTAAAAATGTTTCATAAATGTCCTTACGAGTACAGTAGTTTCCCTACGCAATTTCTCCCTTACATCCTTACAAATGTCAATGCAGTTGTGCTGAGCTGTGTCCATAGGAGTATGCTTATAGCATGCTATACATGTTAATGGCAATAACCGTTTCCAATGGTCTATGATGGTTATTATTTAATCACAACTAACTTTGTTAGTACAACATTCACAAACTACCTGTATGTACAGTTTCATCAGCACATAGGTTCAACTCCCCCTGTTGGCCATCTTTATAGAATTTGTTCATTAATCACAATGTGCTGTCTCCTTATCAGTTGTCCAATAAAATATAAGCAAAACAATTGTTTTAAAGCACATTTGCACAACTCAAATACCCTAAATGTTCCATGAATAACGTATTTCTTTAAGTCATTCGGGTTGACAGCAATATCCATCCTTAGCTGGGTTCAATAAATATTTTATCTAGCACAACCAATGGCTATTTTTCAAAACTTTTGTTATATTTTCTTAATCTACTCATCAACATATATCTTTATACCAACTTTCAGGTTTCTATCTTAAACGGTATGGAAAATGGTTCATCCATCCGCCATATTTGTTTAAAGATGGCGACTTTTCCAAAAAATATTACATTTTCGTAATCTACTTGTCAAACTATATCATTGTACCAAATTTCAGGATTCTATCTTAAACGGTATGGAAAATGGTTCTTCCATCCGCCATATTTGTTTAAAGATGGCGACTTTTCCAAAAAATATTACATTTTCGTAATCTACTTGTCAAACTATATCATTGTACCAAATTTCAGGATTCTATCTTAAACGGTATGGAAAATGGTTCTTCCATCCGCCATATTTGTTTAAAGATGGCGACTTTTCCAAAAAATATTACATTTTCGTAATCTACTTGTCAAACTATATCATTGTACCAAATTCCAGCATTCTATCTTAAACGGTATAAAAATGGTTCTTTCGTCCGCCATATTTGTTTTAAAATAGCGACTTCTCCAAAAACTTCTTACATTTTCGTAATTCTTTTGTACTGATCAACGTTTCTACCAAGTTTCAAGTTTCTATACTTAGCCGTTTATGCTGTGTATTCTTTCAAAAAATCTTTTCGACGGCCATATTAGTTATAAAATGGCGACTTTTGTACAATTTTCTCATATGTTTGTAATTCTTTTGCAGTAATCATCGTTTCTACCAAGATTCAAGTTTGTAGGTCTAGTCACTTAGGCTCTGTATTCTATGAAAAAATCATTTCCACGGCCATATTTGTTTAAAATGGCGACTTATAAGAACTTTTCTTAAATTTCTTCAATCTAATAATGACAATACGTCTTCATATAAAATTTCAGTTCTGTAGCTCAAACGACGTGCAAAATAAATTTTATGTCGGCCATATTAGTTATAAAATGGCGGCTTTTTAAAAGTCAAAGGCAAAATCAGAATAAGTGCGTTTCCTAGCTTCAAAACCACTATATACAACATTCACATTTCGTCATGAGGTTTACGCCCTACATCTAAACTTTTTCAAATTTACCCACGCTTTCGGAAGGTTTTCAGTTCAAGTTTAGTCAAATTGTATTTTATTCAGTAATATCACATGTTCTTTTATCTCATTTTTTGTATATCTCAACGATATTCAATAATTTTGCTCATGTATTCTATCTTTCTGTAATTTACCAACGCTTTCGGGAGCTTTTAGTACTATTTCCGTCAATATTACATTTTATTCAGTACAGTAGGTTCTTGTTTCTGTGTCAGTTCCTGTATATCTCAATACCAACTTATATTTAACATTTGTGCAATTTACCAGCGCTTTCGGGAGCTTTTCTATGCAAATTTAATCAAATTACATTTTATTCGGTACAATAGGTTCTTGTTTCTGTGTCAGTTCTTGTATATGTCAATACCAAGTTATATTCAACATTTGTGCAATTTATCAGCGCTTTCCTAGCTTCAAAAACCAGTATATTACACATTTGTTTCAATAAGATACAACAAACGGTCTAGTAGACGTCCAAATGTATATCAACAGTAAGTCAATAAAAGCCTTTCTTCCATTCAAAGGTCCAACTAAAGTAAGCACGTTTCCTAGCTTCAAAAATCCGTATATTTCATATTAGTTTCAATAAGATACAACAAACGGTCTAGTAGACGTCCAAATGTGTGTTAGTTCAATATATAATTATGTCATAAGGCGACATTCTGCCATCAGCATTATTCCTAAAGCAAACAACTAAAGTTTTCACATATGTATTTATCAGTCAGCATTAGTCAAATGTTTCAATACCCGTCCAAGTATTATCTTCAGTAACCATCACCACTATACCACAACAACCTTAATGTTAAACTTTAAACATTGGATCTACCGCAAGGTAACAAAATCTAACAGTTGGAGCAAGTTAAACTTTAAACATTGGATCTGCCGCAATGTCATTCTTTTCTTTCAACACAAGTCAGCAAAATAGTTAAATTCATGTCAGTTAGTTAATTGTTAATCAAACTAATGTAATTACTAAATATATTTATTTGTGTTCTTCATGTTCCAATATAAAAAATTGTAACTCATTGCAGAAAGAATTAAACGAATTTTCAATGGTCATCTTGTGTTGTCTGATAAAGGGGTCGTGGAAAAAAAGCCAACTAATTTTTCTTCCGTTTTTTCAAAACTAATTAATCTTTATGTGTTTTCTTTCTCTTCTTTCAAGGAAAGGGTAAACATGGCTTGCGGCATTCCGTTATACATTTTTCTGTGCCTAGCCGGGTAGGGGGTGAGAAGCAAGGGTTGTGAGTAGCAAAAACAATTAGCGAGCTGTCAAATCCAAGAGTAAATTTGTGAAAAAAACAGAATGATTAATGATTTCGTTATAGCAGAGCAGGGGTATCCTACTGTGCATCTTTGAAACCTGTCATCTTGCCTAGAAGAGCTATACGTTTCTAACGGCTGATTTTGTTCAAAGGTCTACTATAGCCTACTTAATATTTCCATAAAGAAACTACGCACAAACGACAGCTCATTATTATAACCGATGTCGCCAAATTTTACAGCTCTTCAAATATTATAAATAACACCTGGGGACAATACCAGTGCGATTGAATATGAGGAGTGAGCTTTGCTATCCAGTCATAATTTGTAAATTTCTAAGTACTATGTAGTGTTGTGGTTTTTGTTTAGATTTTTTCTCCATTATGACAAGATATTAAAAAAACTTAAATGTAAGCCATAGGTTAAAAAACATCAAAACGAAGTGAAGTGAAATAGCACGCGTTCAATCTACGCGCAAATAACAGAATTATAGGTTTGAAATTGGTATTACACCTTATATAATATTTCGTAGGCCTAATTTTGTTTTTGTAAATTAGCACTTTATTTTGTAAATTTAATAATGTAATAATAATATATTTCTATTATTCGCAAAACATTTTTCTTTTATACCAGGTATATGCATAAGTTTTTACCGGGTTTTGTGGTAAAAAAACACGTAATTTTCAAGGGAAATTAATTTTGTTTTATTCAAAATATTGGCAATCGGCTTCTACACATTTCGCCCATCTTTCAGGTAATTGATGCATACCATGGCAGAAGAACTGCTTGTCTTTTGCGACAAACCATTCGTCGAGCCATTTTCCAACGTCTTCAAAATTCCTGAAGTGCTGCTCTGCGAGCTTATGCCCCATTGATGCGAAGAGGTGATAGTCAGATGGCGCCAGGTCTGGGGAGTACGGCGGGTGCGGAAGGATGTCCCATCCAAGCGATTTCAAGGTGTCTTTCACTGGTTTTGCTGTGTGAGACGGTGCATTGTCGTGTAACACAATCACTTTGCCATGTCTTCGGGGCCATTCCGGTCGTCTTTCGATCAATGCGTGATTTAAATTAATCATTTGTTGGCGATAGTTTTGTGCATTAACGGTTTCGCCGGGCTTCAAGAGTTCATAATAAACAATACCGCTCTGGTCCCACCAGACACAAAGCATGGTCTTCTTGCCGAAGTGATTTGGCCTTGGTGCTGAAGGATCGGCTTCGCCAGGTGAAAGCCACGTTTTTTTCGCTTCGAGTTTAAAAATAAATCCATTTTTCGTCACCCGTCACAATTCGATACAAAAAGGATTTTCTTTCGTGGCGTTAAAGCAGCATTTCACAAGTGACTTTGCGAGTTTCCATTTGACGTTCATTCAAATCGTGTGGGACCCATTTACCCAGTTTATTGATCTTCCCCATTGCTCGTAAACGTCTGCTGATTATTTCTTGTGACACATTTAATATTTAATGCTTTTGCCAATTGCTGTTGAGTTTGAGTTGGGTCATCCTCCAATAACACCTGCAATTGCTCGTTTTCGAACTTTTGTGGTCTACCAGAGGGCTCACTGTCTTTCACATTGAAATCACCACTTTTAAATTGTCGAAACCATGTCTCACATGTTCTAATCGATGGAGCGTGTTCACCATATGTTTCTACCAGCACACGATGACTTTCAACAGCCTTTTTCTTTTGATTAAATAAGAAAAGCAATGCGTGCCGCAAATGTTCTTTTTCAGGCACAAACTTCGACATGATCACTGAACGATAAAACAAAGGCGCTAGTGTTTGGCGGACTCAACTTGTGTGTGTTTGTAGTTTAATGTCAGACGAACAAAATGACGTATGTGTCAAATGAATACGCTGCGTACTTTTCGCTGGAGCCATCTCTTAGCTAAACCGGAAACTACTTATGATACACCTGGTAAAGATACTTTGGAAACGTTTAAAAAAATTAAAGCAATATTTTAGAAATCAATCCTATGTTCATAGTGAGGTTGTTATTTAAGGTACGAAAATATTTTGTGACTAATATACGCTATCTGTCCAAAATTACCATAACAATACAGTATTTAAAGCGTATTCTTAATAATTGCTACGTATTTTTAAAACCGTTTTAAACATTCTATTAAAATGATTTTGTTTTAATTTTTATTATTTTATTTTTTATTATTTTAAGGCCTTTAGGCAACTTTGGATTAGGTAGGATGGATGATGATAAGATAAATTGGTGAAATAAAGAAAGTGGGAGGAAAACCAGAGTATCACCAGAAAACCCTCGCACACGGTGTTTGTCTACCACAAAACCTACATGACTTGAGCAGCGATCGAACCGACGACCTCTAGCACCAGAGGTGATCGCTTTACCATTGAGCCACCGCTGCCCGCGGAAAACATAATTCTCTGTATTAATAAATGATTGTAGAATATTTTGCAAACATTCTTACCAGAAGGTTTACCTTCTGCTAATATACCTACTTGACAACATAAAACCATCTCCGCTATAGCGCATATAGTTCATGAAGAAATGATACCCATTCCCCAGTTTCCCCATGCCGATCCTGACGGTCAAAGTTGCTGGTTCGATTTTTTCTTGTTCGCCAATTCGGATCTTCGATGCTTCGGATTACTAACGTCCGGATTATCCACGCTCTGGCCGAAACGAATGGGCAGCTAGTCATAATTATAAATTTAACCAGAAACGCAGTATACTAAAATAGTAAATATATATCAACATAAATAAATAGACAAGGTAATGTTAAAATAGAATCGCAAGTTGAAAATTGCAGCGATAAGTCGGTCACTGCATCGACCGGGAATCGAACACGCGTGCACCAGTTGCATGCTACTTGTTCTATCATTACGCTATGGCTGCAGCGATGACTTCAATGGATATGTGATAATCCTTTTACCTCGGCTAAACCATTTAATCAGTCAGAAGACTGCCCAATATACAAGAGAAAGATGACTGAAAACCATAAATAACAATTCATATTCAACAACTAACTGGTCAGTAGGAAATATCTTTTTTCAGTTACAATCTTTACGTTGTGCTCGTAAATTTAAAGAATTTTGCAACTACTAGACTTGAATAAGAGTGCAAATATAACTTTTGTAACATCTCATATTAATCGAGATAATAAAGCGAGCCAATGACAAACCCCTAACGTAATAAATGTACTTTATTTGGTAGTGTGTGGTCGATAAGTAACAAATTATTCGAGAATAAGGAAGCAATTCTCCCCTTTCATGTAAGTTTTTAAATCCGTAATTTCTGTATCTTCTTTCACTAGTCAAATGCTCGAGAAAAGTGTATATGTATGTGGGTGGGGTAGGGTTGGGGTTAACTGCCCCTCTCGCCCCCCAGTCGCCGGCTATATAACCCTTCTCCTTCCACGCAATAGCTATATTTTCCCGCTAAGTAGTGGGCCAGGCCAAAAAATGAAACCAAAATCCACCCTTGAGCTTAACCATACATATGAAAACAGGTTTTTATTTTCGAAAAACATAATAACGCTGTGCATTAATGACGTCAAAATTTCTCGTTAGGTGAAACGGAATTGGCCAAACGGGAAGACAAGAAATGGCATATCTGGATAGAAGATTATTCGGATATAGGATGGATAACTCATCGGTAAACTTTGGTACACTCTATTTTTATATGGGCCAGTCTAATAACTTTGGACTTCAGACCGTCACGATTAGCCTTTAGCTGTTAACATTCACACCCATGACGGGACTCGAACCCGGGAGCTTGGAGCCGATGGCTTACCACCGCAGCCCGCTCGGCCACCTGGCCGGTATCGGATGACGGATATTAATCCTGTTTTGGAGGATGTTTGGGTGCAAAAGATTGAGGCGTTCTGAAATTTGGCAGAAGTGTACACTTGGGGGCCCTAACTATAAGGCTAAATTTTTTACTTTGAGGTACCGCCGCTCGCGCCGCCATCTTCAAAAATGGCGGCCAAAAGGCAGTTTTTAGCATAGATCTTGTAGGTATTAGAGAGTTTTTAAAATTGAAAATTGGAGTGGATTTGCAACGTAAATTTTCTACAAAGTTACTTACATAAATATTTTGAAAATGTCGCCATTTTGAATAAAAAATTGTGGAAAAACATCTATATGCGTAAAGTATGCCCAGTCCAAACCACTGAAGCTAGACAAACGAAATTTGATATGCTGATGTATCATCAGAAGTAGATTACGGGAAAATTGCAAAATTTGGAGAAAATCGTCATCTTCAATCCAATATGGCGGACAAATCATATATATAGATATATAAGGAACAGGAGAACACCCAGGCCGAACCGCTGGAGCTAAATGAATGAAATTGCCATAAATGTGTTCCATCAAGAGTAGGTTTCGAGAAAATTACGAGTTTAAAAAAAAATCGCCATCTTCAATCCAACAGAACCGAATAAAATATATGCGCATATCTGAGATATGTATGTTTCTCGGCCATGCTGGACCCAATATGTTGAGTCTCTCAAATTTCAAAATTTTATGTAAACTACACTTGATGACAAATTTTCATACCAAGTTTCGTTTCTCTGGCTGCAGCGGTTCGGCCTGGGCATATTTCGACATATATACTTTTGTTGGCCATATTGGATTCAAGATGGCGACTTTTTTCAAATTTCGTAATTTTCTCGCAACCTACTCTAGAAGGTACACATCTATACCAAATTTCGTTTATTTAGCTCCAGCGGTTCGGCCTGGGTGTTCTACTGTTCTTTATATATATATGATTTGTCCGCCATATTGGATTGAAGATGACGATTTACTCCAAATTTTGTATTTTTCCCGTAATGTACTCTTGATGATACATCAGCATATCAAATGTCGTTTGTCTAACTTCAGTGGTTTGGACTTGGACTGGGCATTCTTTACATAGCCTATAGTTGTTTTCCAGCAAGTTTTGATTCAAAATGGCGACATTTTCAAAAATTTTATACAAGTTACTTTGTAGGAAATTTACATTGAGAATCCTCTGAAATTTTCAATTTAAAAAATTTGCTCTAAAACCTACAGGAATGAAGTTCTATGCTAAAATCTGCCTTTCAGCCGCCATTTTTGAAGATGGCGGCTCGAGCTGCTGTCCCCCACTCCAAGGTTACAAATCTAGCATTAAGGTTAGGACTCTTAATTGTACAATTTTGCCAAATTTCAAAACTTCTCAACCGTTTTCACCCAAAAAGTACCTAATGACTGGACTAAATGGGGATGTCATGTAATATCCGGACAGATAGCGGATAATTTTCGGATGTCGGCTAATATCCGGATAACGGGTAGTATTCGGATGACGGATAAAATCCGGATGGTTAAATGGATACCGGATAATTTGTCATCTGGTTGTCCGAAAATTTTGACTATCCCAAGAAGACAGCATAGAGACATAATGTAGGATTTGGCTCGATTTGGCTCGTTTTAGCTCGACTCGACTCGAAACTCGTGTGAATTTCGAGTCGAGTTGGACAATATTTGTCGAGTCGAGTTGCCAAGTCGAGTTGAAAGATTTCTCTTATGAGTCGAGTCGAGTTTAACGAAAACTCGACTCGAACTCGCTCGTGTCCATCCCTAAACATGCGATTTAAAAAATTTAAGGGGACGAAAATGGACTATCATTGAATGGTTTGAATCAACTGTTTGAATACGCGAATGATGTAGATTTAATAGGGAACGATAAAGATGCACTACAAAGCAACACCGATGTCTTAGTAGAAGCGTGCGATGAGATAGGTCTACAGGTAAACATAGATAAAACAAAATACTTGATAACAAGCCGAAACACAGGGAATGAAGGAAATAGAAACATAAGAATTAGGGATGAGGTCATAGAGAAAGTAAACAAATTTAAATATTTGGGAGCATACGTAAAAAGGGAAAATGAGGTCACGGAAGAAATAAAAAAGTCGCTTAGTATCGGGGAATGCATGTTTCTATTCAGTCGAAAAACTTGTGACATCGCGATTAATATCAAGGAAATTGAAATTAAAAATATACAGAGCGGTTATTCTGCCGGTAATACTTCACGGTTGCGAAAGTCGGATTACGACCCTAGCAGATGAACATAAATTACGTGTGTTTGAAAATAAGGTTTTCAGAAAGATATACGGGCCGAAACGCGACGAGATGACTGGAGAGTCGAGGAGACTACATAATGATCTCCACGGACTGTACGATTCACCAGATGATGTAAAAATAATGAAATCGCGACGACTAAGGTGGGCAGGGCATGTAGCTCGAATGGGGGGAAAACGAAGATTTTATTCTATCCTGGTTGGTAGGCCGGATGGAAAGAGGCCATTGGGAAGACCGAGACGTCGTTGGGAGGACAATATTAGAAGAGATTTTCGAGAAGTAGTTGTTCGTGATGAAAACTGGCTTGATGTTGCCCAGAATAAAATCCAATAGCGAACGTTTGTTACTTCGGCGATGAACTTGCTAGTTCCATAAGCCATAGAGTTAGTTAGTTACAATCAATTCGTACGAAACCATCAATCAAGGAAACTTTCGAATTCGGTGTTACTTGCCCTAAAGCAAGCTTCTGTAGTGGTGGATACCACATTACAAAAATGTAGCGGAACATATGTTCTGTCGCTGTCTAAATGAACTTCTGTTTATTTTTCCGTGTTGTTGGTATTGGATGTCACCATTACGCAGAGATGATATAACAGTGAAAGTCAATAAGCAAGCCTTTTTGAGATCTTGAGTTATCGAACGCAGGTGGAAAATATCTGTTTACAATGCTAAAGCTCTTGTGTTTGACAGGGAAGTGTTCTCATCCTAATGTGTGGAAACATGAACATAAAAGCCCTTCCTGCTTGGAACATGTCTCAGTGTCAGTGGTCTTTAATCATCACACACGACAATGGGTGTGAACATCGTCCTTAGATGGAGACAAAACTCTTCGGATCTCAGTAGATTCTCATCAGACATTCAGGATCTTTAAGTTGACTGTGTGTATAATCTTATTTCTTTGCTTATCTTTTATTTACATATGATCTTTATTTTTAAGTATGACGTAGAATTAAGTTTTGATATCTAATTGAAATATGACGTTTACTAAAATAGCAGACTAAACACTTTCTGAGAAAACAGTTACAGCTTCTCAACTACGTGCACTATTGGTGCACTTCGTAAGATAAGATAAGATAAGATAAAATGAATTTTATGGGCGGTAACAGCACTATGACTTACGCCCGCCCCGGGGTGCATTTCGTGCCTTCAAATTACAAAATAATAAGAATACCAGATAAACCTTGGGCCAAACCAGACAAGTCCAGTAAGCAAAATAACACTGACGAAACTACCTCACGAGATTCCTGACATGCAAATAAAAACAAAAGTATAGGCCATCCAGGGTATACAAATGCTTCGTTTCGTTGCTATAAGCTTCCGAAAGTGTGGGAAAATAAAATCCATATGCATGTTTGGATCGATCAGGTTTAAATTCTTTGACGGTAACATGCTGTCTCAGTTCTACTGTTACCATGGTATTGTTCATATTAAATTTTACAATTCATTTTCCAATGTTTCGGCAGCTCAAAGCGCCAAAACCAACATTTTTACACCCTCGATGGTATATACTTTATCTTCTTTAAGGATAATGTAAAGCAACGATCTCCAAGAAAAAATGGCAGCACTATCTCTGTATATGTCTAATGTATTTTTCTCCTTCGACGAAATCTCAATGCTGCTCCTACAAATTCAAGGCTAGGGAGTTCTAATTTTCAACGAAGAAAGTTCATAACCAATTTAAGAGTTCAATCAATGCCGATTATTTTATATTCGTTTTTCTTCATTGTTGACATCGCTTGATCGTTGTTGTCAATATCAAAAGCAATGAAGCTCTTTCAACAATGAAGAAAAACGAAAATAAAAAATCGGCATTGATTGAACTCTTGAATTGGTTATGAACTTTCTTCGTTGAAAATTAGAACTCCCTAGCCTTGAATTTCTAGGAGCAGCATTGAAATTTCGTGCAACGATCAAAATACATTAGACATATACAGAGGTAGTGCTGCCATCTTTTGTTGGAGATCGCTCCTTAAGATCTGGAATCTCGTGAGGTGCTTTTGTTAATGTTACTTTGCAACACTTTGTATACACAAATATACGAGACGTCTCCAGAAAGCAAACGTCTTACGCAGTTTATTTGCTTCCCTGAAATTTTCTTTTTTGGACGTGACTGATCTTTAGAATAAATCTACGTATGTTCTTTTAATGGAATAACGTTCTTTCCCACTACCTCACCCGTAGGAGGTAGTCGCGTAGCAAGCCTAAAATAGTTTCTACTAAATAACTAACTAACTCTATGGCTTATGGCACTCGCAAGTTCATCGCCGCAGTAACAAACGTTCGCCATTGGATTCTATCCTGGGCAATATCAAGCCAGTTTTCGTCACGAACACCTACTTCTCGAAGATCTCTTCTAATATTGTCCTCCCAACGACGTCTCGGTCTTCCCAATGGCCTCCTTCCATCCGACCTTCCAACCAGGATAGCATATAATCTTCGTTTTTCCCCCATCCGAGCTACATGGCCTGCCCACCTTAGTCGTCGCCATTTCATTATTTTTACAACTGGGAAATCGTGCAGTTCTTCATTATGCTACCATTATTAAAATGATCTTCTCTTTAACTGAAACTTTTCAATATCAAATATTTCTTTTAAAAGTAGCAAAATTATGGAACTCTCTAAATAAAATATAATATATTTTATATTATACAAGTTTTTTAAGTTAAACGATTTTATTTACTTTCATTAATAATTCACTCAAAAGAAAAATATAAAAATTTCGCACATAATTTTAGTAAGATTGAGGGATGCCTATAAAATAGTTAATTTAATCATAATTACAAATTCAGTGATTATCCTTTAAGATATGATTGAATTGATTTATTTATAGACGTCCCACGATTTTATTAAATGTCACATACGAACAAATGTATATAATTGAGAGCATTATTGATTAAAGTAAATTAATTTTTTTTTTTAATTTTTACTTCTAGTTCTGATTTGATTTAATTATTGGCCTTTAGCTAACTGTGTCAAGCTCAAGCCGTGCTTGCATTGAAACAATTGGCGCAAGTGAAGCCATGTACTTGAGTGGGGGATGACGGGTTAATTTGCAGAGTGTTATTATGTCAACAGATGTGCATACGCCATCAAAGTTTAGGTTGATCGGAGAAGTGGAAAATGATTAAAATTGAAGGGGATGGAATTTTTATACCCCTGGGATGTTGATTCAGTGGGGATGAGAGTCAATATATTTGATGAATTTGAATTGTACTCATGGTCTTTAAGCATCTAAGGCTCAAGAGGGGAAAGGATTAGGGAAAGTGTCAGCTAGGGTCTATGTTCAAGGTGCCATCCTGGCATTTGCCTGGTGTGAACTCTGGAAAAACTTCAGTCAGGATGATCGGACGCTGGGGTCGAACCCACAACCTTCTGAATGATTTTCTTCAAAACTACGTACGCTTACTAAGTTTTAAGTCAATTGAAGTTCTGTTAAGTGGGTTAAAATTGGGTTACAAAATTTGAACCTTAACCAACTGACAGAGTCTCAAGCTAAATAAAACCATTTAATAAAATCAGAATTGTTTTGAGCTAGTCCTCGATTAAAAACTGTGTCCGAGGTCACTGGCTCATTTGATTTAGCAAGGAATTTGCAGCACAAGATCTGGGTCACGGGAATTTATCTGGAGTTGTGTAAAATGCTAAAGGGCAACCAGAAATGATAAGAAATGCGACGTAAGAAATAATCAAGGGTTTTTTTTCGTCTTAAGATTTGAATAACCAGCTACTGCCACACCACGTTTCCCATAGAACGAGTTGGTTACATTGTATAAGTAGATTCATCTCTATCGGGGTTATTTTTTGTAGTCGTCCTTGTGTCTTATCGAGGTAAGACTTTTTTTGTCTAGTTTTAGTGAAGTTGCTCTTTTTCTAAACATTTATTTTGCATGTTGAAGCAATAATAACAATTTTTCAGTTCTTTTTAAATTCCTTGATAGAGACTTTATATTCACGGTTGAGATGTCGTTCGTAAGGTCTCGGCTAGACGAGGTCAAAGTCGCTTGAACCGTCTTGATAGGTACAGTGGGCGAGTGTTGCCAACCAGTTTTAGAAGTCAATATTTTTAATTCATTCCATTACGTTATATCTATCTGCACCAAAATTGGCAGAAACATTCGGCACAGTCGAAAAATACTGAGAGTGTCTTTGTCCCCAAGCATCGCAGTTGCCAGTGATGCCAAAACCAGTAGCACACAAACGTGGATAAACTGTGGCTTCAACGTTAGTCCTGTTACGTAATTTTAACTTTGTATGAGGTACCTACATGTCCGCATGTTCGACGAGGTTTCCGACATTTAGAATGCCGTAGTCATCAAAGGCAAGAAGTAGACGATGAGTAAGTTTTTTTTTATTTTTGTAATGTATTTTGCACCCGTTGAACAACTCAAAACCACGTTTTGCATTTGACCAAAAGAGAACACTAATTTTGTAAATTTTCCACGCGTCTGCAGTGGGATTCGAAGCTGGAATTTTCCGCACTCGTCGTTAGTAGCTTCCCACTTACCCACGAAGTAACTACTAGCTTGTAACTACTATTTTACTGTTCCTTTTATGTTACGAAAACTTTTTCTGAAATAAAATTCATGTATATTGGCTACGTGACCTTATTTTCAACACGTTTTTATTAACTCACCTTCTTGTCTGTCTGTTCGGCACAAAATATAACAAAATAACAGAAAATCAACTCGCTTTCTTGTCTGTCTGTTCGGTACTAATTTTGCAATTGATTTTAAACTAACTTCCTGATGAGCTAGAGACTTGAAACTTTAAACATAGCTCAGAACTGGATGACAATGCAATATTAACTTATGACATTTTGAAAAAGTCGCCATTTTAGATCCAAAATGGCCGCCAAATCCACTGTTGTAGAGAATACACAGCCTAAATGGCTAGAGCAATAGAAACAAAATTTGGTATAAGGTTACACTGTCACTAATAAGTTACGAAAATATTATCAAACGTTTCCAAAGACGCCATCTTGGATACAAAATACTGGATGCACAAAAAATGTATTTTTCACACCGTTCGAGCTAAAGAAATGAAATTTGGTATGAAGGTACATGACCACCAGTAGGTTATAAAAATATTACAATGTTGAAAAAGTCGTCATTTTGAATCCAAAATGGCCGCCAAACCCAGTGTGAGGAATACACAGCCTAAACCACTGGCGCTAGCGAAGTGAAATTTGGTACGAAGGTATATTATCACAAGTAGGTTACGGAAATATTACTAAATTTCTCCAAAGGCGCCATCTTGGATCCAACATGACGGACACAAAAATTCATTTTTTACGCCGTATGAGCTAGAGGTAAGAAATTTGGCATAAATGTGTATCATAACAAGTAGCTTAGGAAAATATTACGTTTTGAAAAAGTCGCCACCTTGGATTCAAAATGCCCTCCCAAATATCATTTTCCATACCATTCGAACTAAAGAAATGAAATTTTAAAAGAAGGTGTACCATCATGAGTAAGTCACGATAATATAATAAAACGTTAAGAAAATGGCCATCTTTAATCCAAAATGGTCGCCAAAACATTTTTTAAACCACTGAATCTAGATAAACAAAATTCGGTATAAAGATGTATGACCAAGAGTTGGATGAAAAAGAAATTAAAAAGTATTTTAAAAAACACGCTTTTTAAAGATGGACTAAAAAGCAAAAAATAATAAATTGAATTAATCTTCGAATCGGAAGATAAAAGCGTGGGTGCTCTTAGATACTATGATTTTATGATAAAGTAAGAAAGAGCACCCACGCTTTTATTTTCTCATTCAAAGATTAATTCAATTTATTATTTTTTACTGTTTAGTCCATCTTTAAAAAGTGTGTGTGTGTGTTTTTTAAAATATTTTTTAATTATATTTTCCGAATAATTCAATTTCTTCCTTGTTGCAACTGTAAATTTGGCTACCTTTTCTGCCCCCTCTCTTCTTCATGAACAATTTTTCAATTCTAAATACTCCTTGAATTTGGAGTTTAGGAATGAACGTGTATATCAATCAAAAAATTCCTAATATGATTTTAGAAAATAAAAATTAAAAAAAAAATAGTGCAGTGCAGGGATTTAGCGAAAAACTAGATAATATAAAATTAGGATCCCTGAAAAGACATATCTGGTAGTCCTAGACAGAAGTTTAGTTCGTTTGAGAAACCAGTTCCTCGAGAACTAGTTCTTTAAAAATCACCACTTCAAACGAACTCCTGTAACTCGTTTACTTCATATAGTTCACAAACGAGAGTGGCTTTGTTTTATGATTCCTTTCTCCATGCAGCAGCGTAGTTCCTTTACTAGTGTCGGTGATGCAGCTTTAATTTGGGTGGAATGTTGTCAATTCTTGGTAATTTGATTATTTTTTTTTCAATTTCTTTCTTGATATTTCGACCTTGATTTCGCTAGGTTTGGTATCCATGGTTTTGCAGTACAGATTTCAATTTCCTCTGTTTCTTCATCTCTGTGTACATTAAGAAACTTTACAAATACCGCACTTTTCCCACACATCGACAATTTTAGTCGAATCCGCCTGAAGATCTCCATGTTCATTTCTAATCATCCCTAGACTTGACTGGTAACCTTTTCTTATCGAGTTTACCCCTTTAGATTTCAAATGTTACGTATCTTACAGTTTTTCTCTATCCCCTGAATTTTCTGCCAAAGATATTTTCGCTTTTTGTTTCTAAACCCGTGTGTGGTGATATGTTTTGTATTACTGTAGTGGTTGGCATTTACTTCCATTTTTGCTTACCCATTGTTGCCTTGCTTGTTTTCGTTCCTCATGAAACCAATGTTTGTTTTTCACCTACGCGTTCTTTCTCCGTGCCCATTACTGTATCGCGAATTCTCTTCCATATCTTATTAACATTAATTTCATCGTTTTTATTAAGGTCATTTTCATAATTACTCGAGTTGGCTAAGATTTTGAGTTGCTAAACTGCTTCGGTAATCTAATAGCTTTACTTCGAAGTTAAGTTGTTTTGATCCTTTACTTTCCCTGTTTGAGATGCAGAGCTTTCCTCTGACTTTTGTGATCACAGTGTGAACACTGTGGTCAATGCCACCTTCCGCCTTTCTGTAAGCCCTAACGCCCATTATACTGGTTCTTTTACTGTTACGTGATCGATCTGGATGTGTGTTTTGTCATACGGAATTATCCATGTGAACGCTATTTCATAATCACCTGACACCAGTAATTAAGAATGGAGTGTCTTTATAAGTCACGCATGTTTATTTTTGTTTAAATGTAAAATTTTCTCACGAGAACTCCTGTAGAATCTTATAAAAATACTAATTAAGAATTTCGAAAAGACAAGGCAATGAAAATTACAACCGTTCCAAATGAACCCAGTCTTATGTAATGGAAAGGAGAAGACCAGTGTAAGGATTTGAAGTAATATTATAATGAGATATAAACTCTTAAGTTCAAGTTCACCAACCGAGATAATCGTAATTTCTTTCTGAAAGCGGGTGTGAATTTTCCACAGAGGACCTTTTTTGACACGCGTTAAAGAGGAGCACGTGCTATAAGGACAATAGTATTTTTATATATTACACAAATCCTTCTACACTCCCTGGAATTGACTACATAGAAGTATGAACTTGATATACGTCAGTCTGGTAACTGCTTTTTGTTAGCAAACCTTTGCGGTTCATGATCTTTCCTTTCGGAATATTCACTGATTTTGTAACAACAATTATGAAATCATGGAAGTAAGTGGTTGCGAAACATGGCGAAAAGCGCATTCAATTTATTTTTAATTTCTTCTTTTGTCTATCTACAAGATTGTATCAAAAAATTACCGGACTATCTCTGTAGAGCGCTACCATCGACAGCATGAGTGAAAGGTGTGTGAGTGGAAAAGGGGTCGACTGGGTGGCGCAGATGGTAGCGCATTGGGACGGTAACCCAAAGGTCCCGGTTTCGATCCCCGGTCCAGTCACATACTTTTCACTCTTTAATATCAAATAAAATAAGCCTTGATAAGGCTGTGTGCCAAATGACGTCGCTGTGTTAACGTTAGGATTTGTTATAGCGGTGTGTTTGTGATCACGTGTGTATCGTAGTCTGCGATTTCATCATGGACGGGAAGGTGGAACAACAAGGCAACGTGAAATTTTGTGTAAGACGGGGCATATCAGCCATAGAGACATTGAACATGCTTTTCCAAGCGTAAGGCAATGGGGCAATGAGTTGTACGCAATGTTACGAGTGGCACAGACTTTTCGAAAACGGAAGAACTTTCTTTGAAAGCAACGAACGATCTTGAAGACCTTCCACGAGCATCAGCTCCGAAAATGTGCAACGGATTCGGGAACTTGTGCATGCGAATCATCGGAGAACGATCAACAACATTGTTGGTGAGTGGTTCAGGTCAATGCAGACAATCCTAACGTCGGAAGTGAGTATCTGGCTTGTCGCTGCCGAGTTTACCTTCGAGTGCTAAACCCTGAACATAAGGAAAATCACGTCACAGCGTATCAAGATCTCTACGAATGTGCCGTGGATGAGCCATCCAATACGTCCAGCATCATCACCGGTTACGAGTCTTGGGTCGACGGGTACGACCTTGAGACAAAGCAACAGCCGACGCAAAGGAAGGGAGCAGGACAGAACGTATAACCGTCAGAACGTATAACTCAAAAATACGTCAGAACGTATACAAAATGCGTCAGAACGTATACAAAATGCGACAAATCGTATAAACTCTGAAACGTCAAAACGTATAACCGTCAGAACGTATAACTTGAAGAAACGTCGGAACGTATACAAAATGCGACAGAACGTATAAACACTGAAACGTCAAAACGTATAACCGTCAGAACGTATAACTTGAAGAAACGTCAGAACGTATACAAAATGCGACAAATCGTATAAACACTGAAACGTCAAAACGTATAACCGTCAGAACGTATAACACGAAGAAACGACAGAACGTATACAAAATGCGACAGAACGTATAATCGAAAAAACGTCAGAACGTATAACGTCAGAACGTATAATCATGGAACAACTAGTAAATGAAGAGTAGGTGGCAACGATGATTCAATGGTAGTGGCACCTAGCGACCGGTGTGCATTCTATCTGCACCACATTGTTGCCAGCTTCAACCTTGGTATAATTCTAAATGCATTTCAACGTATAACACCAAAACGTATTACTGTCAGTCGTATAATAGTCCGAACAATCAAAGCAAAGACGTTAGAACGTATAAACCTAAACGCCGTCATAGCATATAATTCGACAAAAGCCAACAATACGCGTACTTTATGTCTTTGCATTTAAAAAAAATATCCTTATCACTGACATTATGAAAGCTTCATGAGCATTTCATATCTTCTTATTATAATAAATTCTAGATACAATAATACTAGCAAAAGTACCCGCCCGTTGGTGTGGGATGAAGAAAATATATTATCAACAGTCATTGGGCAATTCACCACTACTCGCTTCCACGTGGCAGGCTCTGACTTCTGCCAAGTCCACCATCTTGAAAAATGGCAGATCGACTGATGCCTTCCGCCGATTTTTCCACGATTATCTCGGAAACGGTTCATCATAGGAAGAAATGTCAAAGCAAATAGACAAAACAGGAGAATTTCCTACATTTTAACTTCTATTCACCAAACTACATTTCACATGTATGCACATTTTTGCTTGATTTGAATATATTCCTTCTATTTACCATTTTAAAATGATATTTGTTCCAAGATTGAAATTCCTGGATCCCGAAATAGTTCTAAATTCGAAAAATGACAAAGTTATATTTTATTCTTGTTTTGCTATTAGGAATTCATCTGCGAAGTTTGGATCTTAAATTCCGCTCCTGGGTTCTAACCAAATATAAAGTTTGAATCTCTGTCTCTCAAAGGTGAAACGGAATTCGAAAAATGATAAGAGACACATTATTTCTTGCTATGGTGTGAGAAATTTATGGGCGGAGTTTTGCTGTTAATTTCTAGCTCTGTGAACGAAGAGACAACAAAATCAAAATGTTATTTTTTCAAAACAAAAAGAAAACTTCAATTTGTCAGTTACTTCTGGAATTAAGCAGCTAATGTTTTCGTATGTTGTATGGTGTTAGGATATCTTTGATATTAGCCTAAAATTTTCTGCCTTCGGCGCACACTTCTCGATAGTGTCTCTTCTAAGCCCACAGACAAGAAAATTTCCACACCGTCTTGTATCTAGTCATAGTAAAAGAAGAATATTCCTGCTTGAGGGGGCAGAGCCAACGACGGGTTCTTTTTTACTGTGGTATCCACAGCAAACCTAATCCACTTACACTAGCATTCTTCAATTCGCAAATTCAATCTTCGGGCTCGTATTTAACGATCTCTTCAACAAGTCCTCCCTGGCGATAAAAGGGCTGAAAGTAAAACATTATGTTTCGATTTATCGCAATAGGGGCTAATGTGTATTTGGTATTTTTTTTTTAATTTTCCGGTTACCTTTATTTTTATTTTCTAATAACGTATTATCCGATTGGTACTTCAACTTAGGCCCTCGCCGACTCCTTGACACATCATGTTCCATACCCTATCTCAAATGGAGCCATATATGCCTAAAAGCAATACATCAATTCAATAACTAAAACAACTCTTTCCTGTGAGGCGGCTACTGTAATTTGATCCTACCTAACCCAGTAGTAATTACTTAAATTTCCTTGAACTAATTTGAAATAGTTCTGATCGAAATTTAGCACAGTTGTAGATTTCCCGCTGCATATGCAACCCGAAACTTATTTAGGAGAGGTGTCTGACCACTGAAATTCAGAGTTCTTTCGTATAATTTTAGAAGCCATCCACATATCATACACAAACACATATTGGATCCCCCCAGAAATCTGTTAATGTCTCTCAAAACACTCGAAAACAATTTCCAAATACGTGTGTATTAGAAACCCATGAGATATGTGTTTCAAGAGCCTTCTTTCGTAAAACGATAGCCTGAAAAAAGCCAAACAGCAGCTCGTGATAGGGAAAAAGCAAATAATTACTGTTAAGATACCTGATGGGACCCTAACACGAAATAAGAAATAAATTATAATATTTTTTTTGAAAATTTCAACAGAGAATTGTACTACTACGAAGAAGAACTAGGAAATTAAAAATTCAGAAGAAAATGATGTGAGAGTCTCAGACTTAATGAAGGAAGAAGTGGATAAAGTACTTCGTAGGATGAAGAACTGAAAATAGCCAGGATGGACTCTCAGCAGAGATGTTTAAATGAGGAGGTGAAAAGATGAAAGAGAATTTGCTCAATTATTCTCGATGTGTCTGAGGAAGAGAGAAATACCGTTAAGTTGGAATAATGCTATTATTATTTTGTTGTACAAGAAAGGGGATAAAGAACGCGTCGAAAAGTTAAGACCAATTAATTTACTGTCACTTCTATACAAAATGTTCACCAAAGTTATTTTGAATTGTATTGAACGAGGCTTAGATTTTAACCAGGAAATGAACCAGACGAATTTCGTTGGAAAAGAAGTACACAGTAAAAAATATTTGTGTTAATTCAACACAATACGGTGTCCCAGCGTGACTACCACTTTTGTGTTTTGAATCAACACAACATATGGTGTTTATTTCGGTACTGGGAGAAAAAAAAGTTACGGCTGCAGCAAGATTTGAACATGAGTTGCTCAGTTAGAAGTCGAGCGACTTACCGACTTCGCCGAATCGTCAGACGGAAAGAAAACTAGATTGAAACAATATAACCAGAGGATATAAAAATGTTGTTGAACCCCAAACACGAACAAAGTTACTCTCACGACTTATGCCATGATTTAATCACTTTTCCATCGGTCAATTTCACAATCCCCATTTATTGAGAATATATTCAATTTCTATTAAAGCTAGCACAGCATTTGACATGTTACTATAAGAAAGCAGTAATGCTGCTCAAGTGTATGGCTGTTACCATCTTGCTTGCTTTCATAGAAATAGAATATTCTCAATGAATGGGGATTCTGGTTCTCAATTGACAAATAGGAAGTGATTAAACCACGGGATAAGTCGTGCAAATAACTTAGTTTGTTTTGGGGGTTCAGCAACGTATATTTGATCCCCTACACTGTTTAAATTTATGGTGTAGTCGTTTAATTCAAATTATGTTCAGTAAATATCGTTTGTCTAATGCATTTTTTTGTCTGACGATTTAGCTAAGTCAGTTCCTGCTGAGCGCTCGTAGCGCGCGGTTGGGAAGTGTGTCGCTCTGTGTTCTGTCTTTGTGAGCGCACGTGGTGTGATATAACTTAATAGTTCTAGTGATATACGATTAATATATTATGGCTTATATGGAAACCAACAATATTAGTAGAAAACATACATTACACATAGATTTGTCCTCATTACCAGTTAAATTACGTCTCGAAAATTTGCATGAAGCTATTCGCCATGACTGGATTAGTGGAAGGTGAAATACAGTCGATTGAACCCGATCATTATTACAAGCGGGCCTTTGTCCGAGTGGCTAATTTGGATATCGCAAAACGTACATTAGCAAAGTGTGATGGTAAATTAGTGTATGCAGCGGAGTATGAACGATTTGTATTACCGGTCTCTATTGAAGAACAGGAAACTACTATAGTGTCTGTGTGGGTGGTCCCTTCGCAGTTACTTCGGACCTCACGGCTGACTCATTACCTTCTTCGCTAGAGAAAACAAAAGACACGCCACCTGATCACACTTGTGAGTTGTCAGTGTCTGTAGATATTCACGCTACGACTGATAACTGTATTCCAGTCAGTGATTTGGCTAGTAATAGTAACGACCCTCTTGTAGGGGACGGGGAGCTCACGAAGTTATCATTGTCTACTTATAGTGTGTCTCAAGATATTAGTGAATATCCCCCTGACAGTTCAGACATTTCTACTCTCCCCCCCCCCCTGTTTCTGTTAGTGAAATATCCTCTGATGAATCGTCAGTTGACGATCCAGCGTCGATTAGTGGTAAACGAGTGAAAAGTGGTAAATTCAATTACAAGGCAAGTGATAACACAGTGTTAGTGAATCCAGTTCGTGCGTCTAAAAAAGCTAAAATTAAGGTGAAAAATTCCTCTCGCCGTACTAGATCGTATAAACAAGACGCAGCAACCTGACAAGGATCCTTCATCTGGTACCAGGTATACCCACAAAACAAAAAACCAAACAACAAAAAAAAAAAAGGCAGTCTGTATCCTTCGCTACAAGAAGGTAGGTGGTATTAGCCTTTTGCTTGTTCAGTGCCCTCAGCCAAAATGAGCCGTCTAACCTTGACTTTTCTTTCCATGCTTTTTGGATGGATCATGGCAGGTCCTTTGAACAGCACGTCATTGGGTCTGTGTTCTATGAACGTGGCCCATGCCTTAAATACCGACAAAGTTGATAGTTTTAGACAATGTTTATTCTATCGTTCAGTACACGTTGCCGCGATACAAGAGTGTTCTAGTGTACAATGGAACTTCCCTTTTTATGAAACTATATTCAATTATGACATTGAAAATAAAACTGGTACTGCATTGTTTCTGAGACAGGATCTTGTGTATGACAATTGTTTTTTACACCCTAGTGGTCGTCTTATCTCCATTACTATAAATAATTTCGCCTTTATCTGTATTTATGCCCCAAGCGGCACTCCTATGTATCATAATAGGGAGTTATTCTTTAGCAATATCTTAGTACCTGAGATTCAAAAATTTCACAATTTTCATGTAATTATTATGGGCGATTTGAACGCAACCAGACACCTTAAGGACAGTACCTCTGGTTCTAATATTAGTCCTGCGTTGCAACATATGGTACAA
>JAGDQP010030312.1:537-22699 GCA_022664845.1 Lepisma saccharinum | reverse complement strand
TATCCTTCGTCGTAAAGTCACCCAAAATGGTCTATTTCGGGAACATAGCTTTTAGTTTTTATTTATTTGTTTACCTTATATTTATGGGCCATGCACTTAGCTATGTCTAAGCCTTGATATGTCAAGGGACTGGAAGTGACAGGTTCAAACTATGGGTGCCAATCTATGAGCTAAATAAAAAAACTAGATACTTGTTCCCGTAATACTTTTTTTTTTTGACTATATCATCTTCTTGGACATCGAATGTAGGAGTCAGACCCTATATTGAAATATTCGCTGTTTCGAAAATCCCGTGCTGTGGTTATATCGTTTCGAAAATCCCGTGGAGGCTAAATAGCCACCCTTGACTTCCAGGTATACACTGGATACATTTCATGTACCTCTCCCAACCCGTCTGGTCAGCGTGGGAGCTGTAGACCAACTCCTCCCTTCGGGGAGAGGCCTCATCCACTAGTGGATTTGAATATGGCTGTGATTTATTATATATATATATATATATATCACACGACATTTTTATTGCTCATTATCAAAGTCCTTTGGCAATTACATGAAATGTTTACAGAACTACTTTGTAAATAGATGTCATGTTTTCTGCTAATTTCAACTATGTAATGTTTTAATCAATCGTAATAGGATGGTATATATTCATACTCAGAATAAGGGGGAAACACAAATAAGCGAAATGAGTGTGTAAGCATACAAGCAATAAGAATATGCTGATGTGTTGCATCGTTGGATAACAACAGATTACTGGCGTTGTTATTAGCTTGATTAGGTAGGTGCACTTTCTACACAGGGCATCATAGGTTTGCTACGCCATTGTTTCTCAATCTTTTTCATCCAGCGACCGATAAAAACATGACATTTCAAATCATCGCAACCCCACGTTAAGAAATTCTGACCTACGGCAGTATAATTATCTTTCAAAAATATTTAAAAAAAACATTTTATTCATTTCATTAGATGCATCTGAGGGAAATAATATACACCAACCTAATTTATAAAACCCCAACTTACCTTAGGAAGTAGGAGGAATACAGCTAGCTTAGCTCGCATTTTGGAACCATTATTTTACTAATCAGAAATTGCTTCTTTGTCCGTTCAATGCGGCCTAATAAAAGTTTACTTAAAGAAATGCAATTCTAAAATAGTATAATTTACCAAAAATCAATAAAGTCTTAATTTTGATTCCTTAATCTGTAATGGAGATTAGCGCCTAAACAAAAACAGATACAGAGAAACAGACTCAAATTTGGATTCGGTGATCTTGACTTATCCAGCCGTTTCTAATTTGGTGTTTAAAATGGGTAGACCCTTTTCATTTGGTTAGCCTTCTGCATTTTAAGAATTCATGCAAGTGATTAAATTACAGTAAAGAAGATAGAGTCATTTACCTCAAGTTTGACGTCAACGAGTATGATTAATCTGCTCCTTTCTAAACATTTTGGTATGACTATTTGAACTATTAATATAATTATTAGACTAAAGCTTGAAATGGTTAACCCTTACTAAAGGAATAATAATTGTTGACAGATTTCTTTGCATTTGACAGGAATGAAATTAATACGTCCATGCAATACGAACATATATGACCGAGCTCTGTGAGAAAAGAAGAGCAAGTTTCGGGATTCGAACTCGCGTCTCCAGCTATTGGAAAGCGACGCAGTGCGCACGGCCACAAAGATATCAAGTAGAAAGGCTTCAAGTTTAACTCTTACTGAAATAAAAGCAAGATGAAAGTTATATAAAACGGATTTTTGTGTTACAGTGTTTCGAGCATCTATGAGCTAATATTCTATTGACTACTATTTTGTTAGATTCTATACATATGAAAAACATGTTGTATAATTTGTTAAAAGTTTAAAAAAAACAATATTTAACATCCCAAGTGGGAATAAGCGAAACTTCATTGCAAATTATTACATACATAGCAACATCGCTGTATTATAATTTATTTTATGATCAATGATAACAAAAGAATAGTGCTAATTACTTTTATTCACATATTTTTTTATTACATCACGACTAGATATACAAACATTATTTTTTGTATTTTTTGTATATCACAAAGATTAGTACTCTAAAACTGCACTAATACACTCAAAGTATTAAAATCCGCGCAGTGGTCACTCATGTTGTTGCAAGGTTGCCACATAGCTCAATTTCTGGACTTTCTCAACTTTCTAAGAGCTGCTAAGGAGTGCGCTCAGATTATAGTTGACTGAGTGTACATACTATTGAGATGTCTGGTGGCGCATTACGCAACGTTGTCCAACTTCAGTGTTGGTTGAAACTCCAACATTCGAATATCGTCGAAGTCATTTCGCCCATTTCTTTATAATATAACTTCGTATATGCAAAAAATAGTATAGAACCAGATACCTTGGGTGTTTTTTTATTTGTTGAAATGAAAACTCAAAGCATGTAAAAATTATATGACACTTTTCTGTATGCATGCTGTACTACATTCAAAACCATTAAAGAATGTGTAGACTTCAAATCTTTAATATTCTAATAAACTTCAAGGTGAATCCTGGAATGCCACTTTTTAATCAAAAAACACACTTGGTTTAGATTATGGTTGCATTAGATATAATTGTGTTGATACTTTTATTAAAATTGCTCCAATACCCTTTCATTCTTTACATAATAAATATATGAGGTTTGAGCTATTAGTATCACAGTACAAAAGGTATTTGCCGGCACTGCTTCTTCAAAGTTCACTATAATTTTAATATTTGTTCTTTTATTTACTACTACTTCCTTTCGTTTGCTTGTTTGTATTAATAACATACATGGGCCGATTCTTGATAAATTCTGTTGAGTTATACATCATATCCGTATTCTTTTGTGTCACACGCTTATAATCCGCATAGCTATCATATAATTTTAGATAATCAGAATTTGTGATATCTAGATTTAAGTTCTCACGAGGAAATATTTCATTACGACCATTCTTTAAATAAATATTTATAACTTTGCATTGATCGAACTTAATAGCATATTTTTGTTGTGTATCATCGTCACGACTAGTTTGAAAGAGAACAATTACGAAATCGGGCATATCAAACTGCAATGAATTGAACTGTGTTGTTACATCAAACTCGAAATAAGAACCCGAAATGTGCCGTTCAATACTTTGATAAGCATGAAACTGAATTGGTATTTGAGGCTTGCGAAGTATATCAACTTAAAGTTTTATCGCATAAATCTTTTCGTATTCTACAATTGACATTCTCAGTTCCATTTAGGTGATTACAAGATTACTCGCATGAACTAGTGTACTATAATCTAAAGTACCATCCGCTCTCTTTGTTTTCCACCGATAATATATATTATTATTATTATTATTATTATTATGCATTTTTAATTAAATATTATTCACAAACCACCCCTCCATATAATTTCTTTATAGTCACTAAAGAAGCCAAACAGTAGGCGCAGAGGGAATAGCACTGTGTTTTCTTTCCGTGGAAGCTTCTCATCACTAATTAAAGAACATAACTTATAATATTCAAGGTCAGCCTTTGAGAAACGACATGTAGCCATAGCAGTTGAAGTGATCCTTGTATAATCGTTCTATCAATAATAGTGCCATGCTTTCTTATCTCTACCTGAGAAAATTAATATGGAACAAAATTATCCATCAGTTTAATATTTGATCTTGCTGTAAAGGTTCATCCAGCACTACTACCAATAACTTCAAATTTTTATATATAGATCACAGTACTGAGGGTGCACAAAGCCATCACCAACTTCTATATCGAACTCAATATCCTTATTTAGTTCATTTAAATTATTGAATGTACGACGATTCAGTGGGAACGATTGATACTCATAGCTCTCAATAAATTCCATTATAATAAAAACTAGACTATATTATATTCATTTTTAAGAATCATCTTTAATCATATGAATCGTGCTTGTTATCACACCACCAAAACTAACTGCTTCATGCGATTCATTTGTCATACTTATTTCTATAGAACGTATATGACTCTGTTGAATAGGAAAGAATAATGGATATTGAGGTTCATATGCAATGGACATTTCTGGTAGAATTTTTATTGCAATAAAAAATTCTTCTGTTAAAGTAGACTACGGAAAACATTTTCTTTTCTTTCCCTGATGCATTTATCAAGAGTTATAAAGCCTTGCTTCGAAACAGTCTCAGTCTTGCGCTTAATCAGGCACCGCCATGTTATGACGTAATCAATCTGCCGACTGCTTGTCATTAACATACAGATAGTATTTGGTTTGTTAGTATTGCTAACAAGAGATAACAAAAATGGATCGATGGTTTCTGTATTCCTTAACACATCATTTAGTTAGTTTTATTCATTTGAAATGGAGTTTTACTTTTAATACTTCTTTAAGGTAGCTTCAACCTTCAACACTAATTTATGGCAACTATTTTTTCATGCTTAAATCATAAGATATCTTCTAATAATGCTCTTTAGAACTCTTGTATATAAAAAGAATGACCTATTTTTTCTGTAAAAAAATGTGGGCTTTTACATCCAACAATCGTATACTTTTTTATTGAACGGTAGTGAAGCATTTTTCAAGAACTTAAAAGCATATGAATTAATAGTGCTCGTTACTTCCATATGTTAGCAATTTAACGTACTACTTGTAGTCCGTGAATGTATTGAATAGTTTTAATGTCATTGTAAAAAATAATAATAAAAGCAGGTAAGAAACAAAAAGTAAATGAAACTATTACATTGAAGTTACTCTTGAGTTTCGTGAAGTAAAATGAAACACGGACTTTGATAGGATTCGAACAGCCTTAGGTGAAAGTATAAAAAGTTAAAAACTGCGTGCGCTAATCAATTTCGCCAAATTGTCAAGACATCAAAATTGACACGAAATAGTGATAAGAGCACTGCAAGTTAAGACTGAACCTTGCCATTGTTTCGAGCCATTTCTGTTATTTAAAGCATGTTTAGCTGTTTTGAAGTGTGTTCTGCAAATTTGTACATTAACTTGCAAATTTGTACATTTCTCTTTCTTGTTTATTCGTCTTCAAACTTCTGAATAAGGATCGTAACATACGGGGAAGCATATAGCTACGGAAATAGTACGAATTGATTACGTCAAATCAATCAGAAGATGATTTTCGTTGTATGACGTAGAAGATTGAATTCCCAGTATTTCATGCTATATTTCTGATGTACACAAACAAGTTGTAAAATATATAAGGACAGTGAAAACGGAAATGTCCATTGGCTCAAAGAATTCTGTTAATGGCTTAAATGTTGCTATAATATTTGTCTCCTTATGTTTATATTCGCCTTCAGCTATAATCATGCCTCTTGCTAGGTTACATTGTATATTAAATTTTTTAATACTTAAGAACTTGGGAAGAAACTGTTCCACATGAGTCACTTCTGATTTGAGATCGGTATTATTTTTTAAATCTAACTTACAAATTGTTCCAACATTGAAATTTTGTGCAAATGGTGTAACTTCCATGCGATGCGTCACACGATTTTCATTAAGAAGCACCTCTTTGGGTAGTGTTGTTTCTAATGTTGATGCATTATATTGATCCGGTGCAATATTATGTTTCTCTCCTTTGTAAAAGTAGGTATTATTATTTTTCGTTACATTTGGTATTAGATACATTCTATAGAATCCAATCAGTCCTACTTTCAAATTACAGTTTTGATTATCAATCTCATTATGAAGATTTAATCGAAGCTTTGGGGATAGTCCCTGATAGATGCAACACAATCATTTTAACATATAGACTATATAATATTTTAAAACCTCATACATCATTCATTAAGTAATCAAGTTTCAATCTTTCAATAGCTTGACGAAAATTATATCCATCAGATAAAATCTTTAATAGTTTAATACATAAGTGGCCACAAATCACATCATCAAAATGTTGTATTCGATTACTATTATATTCAATTATTGTATTATTAGATGAAGTATATTCTGCCTTGGAAGGCAGAATGGATTTTTATTATTATGTAAACCTGCCGATGTGTCATTTGCCTTGTCTCACTTTTAGGCATTTGGTTTTAAAATTGTTCAAACAAATGGATAATTTAATCATAGAACAACATCTACTCCTACATCTACTACAACACCTACTCCTACCCATACACCTACTCCTACTCCTACATCTACTACTACACCTACTTCTGCATCTACTACTACACCTACATCTACATCTACTACTACATCTACATCTACTCCTACATCTACATTTACTCCTACATCTACAACTACTTCTACATCTACAACTACTCCTACATTAATTACTAAATCTATTACTACATTAACTCTTACTTCTAATCCTACAGCTACTACTACGCCTACTGCTACATCTACTGTAACATATACTGCAACATATACAAAACTGTCAGCACTGCGGGCTTCGACCCCCATGTGCCTTTATCGTCTTCCTTGCGCATGCGCTCGAAAGCTCTCAGCCCTGCAGGATTCGCGTTTCCAGCGAATATGGCGCTTTGCTCGTGGATGCGCTCAAAGACTCTCAGCCCTACGGGCCTCGCGTTCCCAGCGCCTACGGCGCTTTGTTCTCGCATCTGCTCGGGAACTCTTAGCCCTGCGGACTTCGCATTCCCAGCTCCTACCGCGCTCTGCTGCCCATGCGCTCGAAAACTCTCAGCCCTGCGGGCTTCACGTTTCCAGCGCCTAGCCGCTTTGCTCGCTCAAGCGCTCGAAGACTCTCAGCCCTGCGGGCTTCGCGTTCTCAGAGCCTACGGCAAGCAATGCGGAAGCCCCCCCCCCGAAAACCAACCCATTTTCATGTAAATATTCCTATGATACTCAAGTGTCGATTCTTTAAACTCATATCTCCAGAATACATTTTTTGCCCATTGCTAAGGTGGTTGCTAGGGTAAACAAAGTGTCACAACATTTGGTTTCGAGTGTACATTCGATTGCACCAAGTGCTATGTCTCCACGGTGTATTGTTTGCCCGTTGCTAGGGTAAATAATTTCGCAAAGTATCGTGTTCGAGTGAAGATTCGATTGCACCAAGTCCCTTGTCTCTACGATGTATAGTTTGCCCGTTGCTAGTGTGGTTGCTAGGGTAAACAATGTGCCAAAAGTTTCGTGTTCGAATGTAGACTCGATTGCACCAAGTCCGATATCTCTACGATGTATAGTTTTGCCGTTGCTAGGGTAAACAAAGTGTCCTAAGTTGTGTAACATACTTCAGAGGCAATTGCCGGAACTCCTAGGTCTCTACGATATATAGTATAGCGGTTGCTATGGTGGTTGCTAGAGTAAACAAAGTGTCAACCCTTTTTTCATCTAGTGTACAATCGATTGCACCAAGTCCCATGTCCCTACGATGTATAGTTTGCCCGTTGCTAGGGTAAACAAAGTGTCCCAAGTTGTCTAACATACTTCAGAGTCGATTGCCGGAACTCCCAGGTCTTCACGATATATAGTATAGCCGTTGCTAGGGTAAACAGTGTCAACTTTTTTTCGAGTGTAGACTCGATTGCACCAAGTCACATGTCTCTACGATGTATAGTTGCCACGTTCCTAAGGTGGTTGCTAGGGTAAACAAAGTGTACTCAGTGACGTCATAGCCCCTATGCTGTACACTATCCATTTAATATATGGATTTTATATATAGCTAGTGACGACATAGCCCCCTTGTCCTGTACATTATTCATTTAATATATAGCTAGTGACGTCATAACCATCTTGTCTTGTACGCAAATTCCATATACTATATTATATACATTTACAATATAGCTAGTGACGTCATAGCCCCTTTGTCTTCTACGCAACATCCATATATTATATTATATACATTTACTATATAGCTAGTGTCGTCATAGAACCGTATGTTTGTCTCCTATATGGTCATATATACAATACTACGTATATACTAAATGAGCAAGTGATACCTCATTTAACATGGTAAGGGTATAGGACATGTGCACTCGCAAGATTTTAAAAAGTTGCAAAACGACAAAACCCCGATTTTGACCTTTAATTACAGGAAAAGCAAAATCCTTAGGTTGACCCTCTATAGCCTATCGCACCCTCGGCACAACTGTAATCAACTACCATAACTCAGATGACCTCGCCGACTTGCCCTTCTAGTAGATGTCGCGCACGTAAAATCGTGTTTCGTCGGTTTTCAACTGTGTCAAGGTCACCGCTCTTGCCTCCATTTTGCATTTTTCCCGCCGACACCCATGTTGCCATGGCAACCACACCACGTTCAAAACCTGTCCAAGGGACCAACAAACCTACACCTACTCCTACATCTACTTCTACACCTACTCCTACATCAACTACTACACCTACTCGTACATCTACTCCTACATCTACTTCTACATCTACACATACACCTACTCCTACATCTACTACTAAATCTACAACTACATCTACTCCTACTTCTACCTCTACACCTACTGCTACATCTACTGCACATATACAAAACTCTCAGCCGTGCGCGCTTCGCGTCTCCAGCACCTACGGTCCTTTAGTCTGGCAAGCGCCCGTAAACTCTCAGTCCTGCGAGCTTCGCGTCCCCAGTGCCTACAGCCCTTCGCTCGCGCATACGCTCGAAAACTCTCAGCCCTGCGGGCTTCGTGTCCCCAGCGCCTACGGCGCTTTGCTCCCGCACGCTCTCAAAAAATTCTCAGTCCTCTGAGCTTCGCGTCCCCAGTGCGGCCCCTTGCATTTCCATGCGCTCAGAAACTCTCAGCCCTTTCGGCTTCGCGGCCCCAACGCCTACGGCGAATTGAATTCGGATGCGCTCGAAAACTCTCAGCCTTGCGGGTTCGCGTCCTCAGCGTCTACGTCGATTTGCTTTCCTTTCGGCTTGGAAACTCTCAGCCCTTCGGGCTTCTCGTCCCCAGCGCCTAAGGCCGCTTGCATTCCCATGCGCTCGAAAACTCTCAGCTCTTCGTGCTTCGCGTCCCCATCGCCTACGGCGCATTGAATTCGCATGCCCTCGAAAACACTCTGCCCAGCGAGCTTCGCGTTAACAGCACCTACGGCGCTATGATCGATAATGCGCTTGGAAACTCTCAGCCCTGCAGGCTTCGCGTCCCCAGCGCTTTGCTTCCCTAAGCCCTCGGAAACTCTCAGCCCTTCGGGCTTCGCGTTCCCAGCGCCTACGGCGGCTTGCATTCCCATACGCTCAAAAACTCTTAGCCCTTCGGGCTTCGCGTCCCGTGCGCTTACGGCGCTTTGTTTTCCCATTCACTCGAAAACTCAGCCCTTCGGGCCTGGAGTCATCAGGGCCTACGGCGCGTTTCTTTCCCATGCGCTCGAAAACTCTCAGCCCTTCGCGCTTCGGGTCCCGTGCGCCTACGGCGCATTGAATTCACATGCGCTCGATAACTCTCAGCCCTGTTGGCTTTCCGTGCATGTGCTCTGAAACTCTCAACCCTGCGGGCCTCGCAACTCGCACACCGTCCAATATGTTTATTTTGCCATACCATGTTTACCATACTACCGACTACCAAGTTGTCTACCATACTTCAGAGTCGATTGTCGGAACTCCCAGGTATTCACGATATATATTATAGCCGTTGCTAGGGTGGTTGCTAGAGTAAACAATGTGTCATAACGTTTGTTTTCGAGTGTAAAATCGATTGCACGAAGTACCATGTCTGTACCATGTCTAGTTTGTCCGTTGATAGGATTCTGGTTACTAGTGTAAACAATGTGTCAAAAGTGTCGTGTTCGGGTGTAGACTCGATTGCACCAAGTCCCATATCTCTACGATGTATAGTTTGGCCGTTGCTAGAGTGGTTGCTAGGGTAAACAAAGTGTCACAAGTGTTCTAACATACTTCAGAGTCGATTGCGGAAACTCTCAAGTCTCCATAATATATACTATATCTGTTGCTAGGGTAAACAAAGTGTCAACCCTTTTTTTATCGAGTGTACAATCGATTGCACAGTCCCATGTCTCTACCATGTATAGTTTACCCGTTGGTTGGCTGGTTGCTAGGGTAAACAATTTGTCAAAAGTTTCGTGTTCGAGTGTAGACTCGATTGCACCAAGTCCCATATCTCTGCGATGTATAGTTTGGCCGTTGCTAGAGTGGTTACTAGGGTAAACAGTGTCACAAGTTGTCTAACATACTTCAAGGTCAACTGCCGGAACTCCCATGTGCCTACAATATATAGTTTAGCCGTTGCTAGGGTGGTTGCTAGGGTAAACAAAGGGCTCCATTTTGCCCCATATTACCCTACTCACTCATATAACGTTTGTACCATGTCAAAACCTCTAATGGTTGCGAAGATATGTGTTTACCCTATATGCGGGGCACCCACCTAACCCTGGGGTAAAATGCCCCACCTTACCCTACTCACTCATATAACGTTTGTACCATGTCAAAACCTCTAATGGTTGCGAAGATATGTGTTTACCCTATATGCGGGGCACCCACCTAAACCTGGGGTAAAATGCCCCACCTAACCGCACTCACTCATTTAACGTTTGTACTATATCAATATCTCTATTGGTTGCGGAGATATGTGTTTACCCTTTATATGGGGCCCCCACCTTAACCTGGGGTAAAATGCCCTACTTTACCCTACTGACTCATTTAACGTTTCTACTATGTCAATATCTCTATTGGTTGCGGAGATAGTTTACCCTATATATGGGGCATCCACCTAAACCTGGCGTAAGATGCCCCACCTTACCCTACTCACTCATATAACGTTTGTTGCATGTGAATATGTCTATTGGTAGCGATGATCTCTGCTTACCCTATATCGGGCATTTGGTAACCTAAACCTGGGGAACATTACCCCACCTTACCCTAGACACTCATTTAGCATTGGTTATATGTAGTCGTGGCATACAATGTGCTTATCCTATATAAGAATACTACATTACCTCATAGCCTACTAAGTGACGTCATTGCCCCCCTATACTGTACATTCTTCATTTAATATGTACATTTAATATATAGCTAGTGACGTCATAGCCCCCTTGTCCTGTACACAACATCCATATACTACATTATATGCATGCATTATATAGGTAGTGACGTCATAGCCCCCTATGTTGATGTCAATTATTGACATATAATAAGGCAATGTGCTATATATCGTAACAGAGAAAGCAACCAAACATTGTGTTTACCCTATATGCGCCTACTGAATTATGTCACAGCCTACTTGGTGACGTCATAGCCCCCTATCATGTACACATTCATATACTATATACGTTCAATACAGTAAATTACGTCATAGCCCCCTAGGTAGATGCTCCTTATGGCCATATACACATAGGACAGCACTCATATACTATATAGTGTTAATTATATGGGTGGAGTTGTGTAGTTCTTACAACTACTTACTAACACAGCAAGCATATTTACGTTTAACATGGGAAGGATATAGGACATGTGCACTCGCAAGATTTAAAAAAAGTTGCAAAACGACCAAACCCCGATTTTGACCATTAATAAATCATGAAATTGAACAATGATCGAAAAAAGATGTTCCGATTGCGGGATGGGGCCTTTCAGAGATTCGGTCAATGTAGCTACATGTTGTCTCCGACTCACAGGTTTCGAGAACATTCGACCGGCGGATGCTACTTTGTGGGTTTTCAACTGTGTCAAGGTCATCGCTCTTGCTTCCATTTTGCATTTTTCCCGCCGACACCCATGTTGCCATGGCAACCAAACCCCGTTCAAAACCTGCCCAAAGGACCAACAATGTCAACTTTAAATGCTCACTGCGCTTTGCGCATGCATTGCTGTGCAATGAACTCGCAACTGCGTTACTCGCTTACTCTGTTATTGGTATATAACTGTTATTGGTATATAATAATAATAAATATAATAAAATAATCAATTTATTAATTAAGTAGGTATTAAATATTCAATCAAAGACTTGGGAGGCACTTCTCCAAATGAATCGAATACTTATTCATTTTTATTTTCATAGCAGTAACATATTTAATGCATTCCAGTATTAATTAAATTTTCTAACTTAACAACAGCACCTTCTTGTCTGAAGGGTGGTGTAGAAGGAAGACTGTCCGACATGAATACACCTCTAAAATATTTTATATTTAATTATTTAGCTATACATTCGATATCATAATTGGTGAGCGCCTTTTTTATTCATCGTGACAACTTCTTTTTTCTCTGTTTCCTTTTAAGACCTTTACCTCTAGCTAGAATTGATGATTCCATAACTTCATTATGTCGCTTCTGTTCTCCTAGTTCTTGTTTATTTTTCATTGCATCTATTACTGCCTTAGCTATAGCTGCTGAACCACCTGCAAGACTACCAATAGTTCCTAATGCAGCAAGAATCGCAGGAACTGTAAATATGAAACCACCAGTTTTTAGTTGTTTACGAAGTTTCTTTAACTGCGCTAGACAACGTCAGACCCATGTCATGACCCTTCTTCAAACATCTTTGTTTCTTTTGCAAGCTGTGTTTTATTCAAAATGTCATTAATGTTTAATGACTTTAGTTCATGGTATGGGATGTAAAATGCTACGCCTTTGGCCTTCATCATAAACAAAACTATATTATATATGAAAAACTTATTATATATGAAAAATACAATTCCGTTATATATAGAAGAATGCTACTCATTATTAAGACCCAAAGCAAGTATTATAACCTCATCCCATTTTTCGTTTTGTATTCATCGTCATTGCTACTCCCAATAAAGGTAACTTTTCACCTAAACCAGCATCTTTACTAACAACTTTATCAAAAGGAACTTGATCAGCCCTATGACAATCTGTTATATCTTAAAAGTTCTTAGATGCAATATCATGCTCTCCACATGCTTAATCTAATCTATTTTTACCGCGATCACCTCTCGCTAATCTTTCATCTATACGTGTGCCAGGACCACAGAATTCATGGCCAGGAGGTGTAATTCGAAGGTCAATTTATTAATAATATCATTCACTAAGCCCTTACCTTCAATAGTTTGCCAGAATGCTGGTGGAAGTATATGAATAATCTTTATGAGATACCCTAATGCCTTTGGGTTCGAAACAATGAAGTTAGATAAACAAGATGAAATCATATCCATTATGTCCACTTTCTCATTATATAAATTCTTGTTTCCTGCTGCTTCTTCACTTTCTATAACTAATAATCTATCTACTAACTCTCTAACATCATCCATCCTAATAAACTTATGTGGCATGGTTGTATATCGTTTGATCCCCTTTCCTTGCTTCTTTCCTTTCAAATCCTCACCTTTAGTTTTACGTTCAAGTCAAATAGGTTTAATTAATGCCTTATCGCTGGAGCTTGATTTCACTCTGTTCTGTGACGGATCATGATTTTGATATAAAGCATTAGTCATTTTTAAAATCTTCTTAAAAGTTACATAATCTTCATCAATTTTCTTTCTATACTTTCCATCATTCGACTTTCTCCTCATATCAATTGTTATAAAGCCATACGGTTCCTTCCACGCTTCACAACATAAATCTTTAAATGTATTAAATGACATGTCACCAACAACAAATTCATTATAAATATGTTTCAAGTTCGTGTTATATTGACGAAATATACATAAGAAGTTTGCATTATCTTTAATAAGTTGCTTTGGGAGTTTACTATATGTTTGTGCTAGGTAGAAGTAATCCATCTCTTTATGTCTACCCTGTAGTGAAGTAGTTCCGCACCTCATTCTGATCCTCTAAACTCATCAAAAATAATTACAGAACTTTGCTTGCATTCATCAAACTTTACAGCAGAAGGGTTGAATGTAGCCAATTGAAAATGAAATCTTTCTTGTATATCATTATAAATGTGTTGCAGTTGTTGATACTTGGATTGTTCTAAGCTTTTAGAGAATATGTGTAAGTGCCTCCCTCCCCGGTAAAGCCAATTCGGAGCTAGAATGAAATTATCAATGACCAGTGTTGTCTTCTCACATCCAGATGAACCTATTATTAAGCAACGAATGTTACTAGGAAGAAGTTTACCATTCAACTTATCATAATCATTAGATACCGAAAGTCGTTGCTTAACACTCCACATTTAGTTAGTGTTTTATAACTATTTAGATTGTATTATGATTTAAAATAAACTATGTTATAGCTTTAAGATCGATTCAAGGGTTATGCTCTGGAGATAATCCCAACCCAACCTTGCTTTTAGTTCTACGTATAACTTTTCAATTAGATATACACGTGAGTGTTTGGTCTTCATTAACTCTTACTCATAGAAACGACCCTTAATGATCTCAGTACGCCCATCGTTTAAGTGATATGTTGGTGGATTAGTCTTAAAAACTGTAGCTATTTGAATATTTCCGTGCTCCAATTGGGAGTGAAGCCTCTTTCAAACTTATTTTTAAATTTACTAATTCGAACATAGTCTCCTACTCTATATTTCGCCTTGGATGATGGTGTATACTTCTTGCTATAGACTGTTGATATCAGTTTCTGTTCATTTTCTTTCTTCAAGGCATCAATTGGTTTCATTTGAACTGTTTTGTGTTTTTCATTATTATACATCTTCATCAGTACTTGTAATATCTTATACCATTTATAATTACCTTGCAGTGTGAACTGCTTCCACATTAATTTCCGCAGTGTTGTATTGAAGCGTTCAACAATACTAGCCTGCTTATCACGATATCAAGCGAAATGTGTAATACCTTGTTCCTTCATTAAGTATAATATAAACTCTTTATTATAGAACTCGCTTCCGCGATCTGTTTGCAAGAACTTTGGTGTTTGTGCAGTTATTTTGAGTATTGTTTCAAATGCTTGTGTAGCTTCTTTCGCTGGTTGTATTATTAACTAGCACTCTTTTGAAAGTGTCAATAGTGGTTAGAAGATAAGAATAACGCTTATTTAATTTGGCTAAGCCTTTCAAGTTCCCAGAGTTCATTTCAACCAAATCTGCCAGTCATGTGTAGTTCTTCAACAATTTGTAATCTGCTATTCATTTAATCTATTTAAGATCGAGAAATCAATTACTCATGAAGTACAATTTCATCTTCTGTTGGAGCATCTGGCACTCGACTACCTTCATGTATACCTAATGATAGATTGCCATATTTTTGCACACCGCTCGCTGAATAAATATCAACAATAGGAAACTCTTTATTCTTTTTCTCAAGCCAATGGAAACCTATAATTTTGAGCTTTCCAACAAAAGGAAATTCGAAATAGGATGTATTCATATCAAAGACATATACATTACCACGCGTAAAGTCACGCTCCTTATTAGGTATTGAATATATTTTAAAGAACTGAACACTACGTAAATTATGTATTGATGTTAACAACTCATTAGATTTAGTACATATAGCCCTATACACATCGCTTTTCAATGTATTTTCTAGGGCTTTTAGCTTTGCAACAATATCATCCTTAATCTCATCGTTATTAGAATTAAAGTTTGTGATCGTTATAAAGTTTTAAAACTATCTTGCACATCCCTAAGTTGAGTCACTGAGAGCATTAGAGCTATTGAAGCTTCTACATAACGAAATTCGTTAATGTCAGCATACTTTTTAGATAAGTTATTGAGAGTATTAGTCACAGAAGTATATTTTGTTTCTAGACCACTAACCAGTTTCTGAACATAAGCAATGAGAATGTTATGTGTTAGTGTAATATCCACTAAACTGTAAATGCTGGACTGTAACTTTTCAATCAAAATATTGAAGTACTTGAAGAGAGCTAGGTACAATAAGGTTAGGGTAGAACCAATCTTTATTACGGACCAAATGCTTTAAGCAAAGCTAACAGTTGTGAAGAGAACACAGCTTCATTCTTCTCAATTGTCGTATACATGATACTTTAAATCCCTTTTATGGATATCAATGTAGTTCGAACCATACTCTAAAAGATTTGTAAATACAGATCGTAAACTTAATTATCATCCATACGAAATTACACAAATTTACCTCTTTCCTTCTTACATAGAAAACGATCATGGTTAATCAATAAATCACAGACTATGGTTGCCTATCATTATTCAATCTCAAGAAAGACATGCTGCCATATTTATGTTTAGTTCAAAGGGCATTCTTTTTGAATTACGTGGCATCTCCAAAATGAAAGATAAAAATTTTAGTTTACATAATCCTTTGTCCATCATGGAGGTCTTCTAAACCTTTGTGAACGTCGTATTAACTTATTTCCTGTGAATTGAGGAACACCGGCAGGTTGACTGTTCCCATTCAACACACCATTCAGACTTAACATATTTCCCACCGCCATGATTATTAATATTAGGTTTGTCAAAATATAACTGATGTTTACACCCAGTTGTTTTAGTAAATGTCCTTGAATAAAACTGAGAGTCTTACTTTCATGATTACAGACCCATACCTTAGGTTTATTTACTCTATCGTTAACAACATGCGGACCTGATTTATCCATAATACTGTCCTTAATTAAAGAATAGTCTGTTCTAGGCTTATATTTAAAGAGATGATCGTTTGGTGATAAACATGTTCCACGAGTAGGCATACACTTCAAGGTATTCAAAATATCCTGTAGCCAATGCTTGACCTCAGCTTCCTTTAAAATAAAACATTTTTTCACATATTTCTTATCCAGAGCTTTCTTAACTATTTGGACTCCGTTTTCGGCCAAATCATTACACGGTGGATGGAATAGTGGAGAATGCATGAGATTAATTCCCCGAAGCACACAAAGCCATTGAAATAGTTGACCAAACATGGTGGACCGTTATCGGTCACAATAGTTTTGGGATAACCATATGTTTCAAACATATCCTGCAAACATTTACCTGCAACATTAGTTGATTTAACTAACCAAGCCTTTATTAGATTAGAAACACTATCCATTGCGAGTATAAATTTGAAACCTTTCCAATCCCCAAAGTCTAAATGAGTACGTTCAAAAGGTTTAGTAGATTTTGGCCAGGGGGTTGTAATTTACTCTAGGTAGTTTATTTTTCATCTTCGTACATCCTTAATAATTATTCACAAATGTTGTTACATCCTGTTCGATTCTTGGCCACCAGATTAAATCTTTTACTAAAAACAATATTTTTTGAACCTGTATGTTGCTTATGCAATAACTGTAAATAATGCAATCTTACCTTTAACGGTAAAATCACAGGGGAACCAAGCCATAAACTACTATCCTGAAAAGTTAATTTATGTATTTTAGCAAACATAGCCCTTATCATGTTCCTCCTTTAACTGCTTTGACCAATCTTGAATGATCCAACTCTTTAACCTGCTGACTCAACCGATCGCTTTCAATGATTTTTTAACTTGTTCAGCCAGAATAGGCAAAACCTGTATTTGTTGTAATATTCCTATTACGCTCTCCTCCACTTTTGTTTGTCCTTCTCGCTTTGTGCTTTGATCGTTTTAGGCGTTTTATTTTATTGAAAATTGGGGACTTGCCCTCCTAGTTTGTGTTGTTACATCTTTTATTTTTTTCTCGTTGTATCTCGCGTTTCTTTGCGAATCCCGCTGGGGGAATGTTTCGGGACCTGATTTCTGGTGATGACGTGTTGTTTAGACATACTCTGATGTGTTTCTTTTCTTTATTGGCCTGGGAGCGAAGCGGCGTCTTCATTAAACAAATGGGCAATTATCTCCTAGAGGGGTCTGATTAGCCGTGTCTTTTGATTGGTGCTGATGTCGGCTTCGTTTTCCTTCGGTAAGAAAGAAGAGGGAAGCAGATCATAATATGGCGGCGAATAGCTTCGACGTATTGATTATCAGCCACACAGAGTTAAATGTTGGAGGAAGAAGTATAATTCTCGGGAAATTTATAAGGTGGAATTATTACATAGGTATTTACGTCCTAAGGCCACAAGTTTCGTGGGCCGTCAATGAAGTCGTAGTTGCTGATACCGAGGAAGAGGTTATCCTATGATTTTGGATGGATAGACCATGTGGTGAGCTGATTTCCAATAGAACAAGACATCACCAGGTAACAAGTGTCTATCTAAAGTTAGTGATGCATCTCGGAACGCAAGTAGCTGTGTAATTTATTTCTAGTGAAATTTGTGAGAACATCAGTCTTAAATTTTTGTTGTGGCATAATCATTTTCGGGAGGATTTTTAAAATTTTCAATATGTGCTACATTTCGATTAGGGGCTGCTGTTGGCCTGACTTTCTTCGCGATATCGGGATGATTCGGTTGGCGCATTGATTAATCACATTCGATGCTTCCATTTAGTCTATGTGTCTCTTATGCCCACATCTGTGTCGGGTGTTCTTTTGAAATTTTGTCTTAGCCATATGATAATATGTTATCCATAAGCGAATACCTGTTGAAGTTGTCCTAATATTTTTTTTATTATTATTCAGCCCATTAAGAATTCTTTTTTATTATTTAGTTTTGAATATGTCTTTAAAAAAGGGGGAAATTACAGTAATTTCGTTAAACTCCGTCAGTTAACTACTGCTATCACCTGAAAAGAATTCAAAATACTTATCCAACCATGATAACCCATAGTATTGCTGTGTCGATTTTCTTTTGTTTAGTAATGTTCAGTATGGAACCTTGAAATTAAGGGCGAAAGTGTTCTTCAAAAGAGGTATGTTTTATTGGATAATTTCAAAACTAATCAAAATTATTATAGCCTCTTCACACGGAGCTGAACTAAGGGAAAGAACTCGCATCCTTTGTTAAGGTCGTGACCTAACGATCGTATGAGCGGTTACTTGTAGTTACTTCAGTTTGGAAATTCGTCCTGTCCTTATTTCCTTCCCAGTCAGGCAGAAATAGAAACTGTCCCTATTTTCGGTCCTAAATTGCTATCAACAACTAATCAGAATGCCGCTGTAGTTTGTGATACTCAGCTGTTTCATTTAGCAGCGCTTTCCGTTTGAAAATGGCGACCATAGATAACAGAGAAATATAGATAGGAAAGTGCCATAGTAATGTATTGTGTCGCCTTTTCTCGTATCTGTAGCGTCCTGCCATCTAGTGTCTGCCCAGACAAACTGGGGCGAAAACAAGGGAAGTACGATATTCGTTAATCGGCATTTTTAATTTATTGCCGACCAATCGATAAGGTTCAATGCAAGTAGGTTTTCCCGCCTTTTTCGTTTTACGTTAATTATTCAAATTTCAGTGCATGAAAACAATAAATTAACTTCCAAAGTTTGTTTCGTACTCAGTAAAAGGTACAATTCGTTTTAAAAAAATACTACTAGTAACTTCAGGATTGTGTGTAGACATTTTCGTGACAGAACGATGCCCCAAAAGTTTCTGCACTCAACGTTGGCGTTACTGGTATTTCTTTAATACTAATTGTACCCATTATACAGGTACGAAACGAACTTTGGTCCGTCAAAGTTAATTTCTTGGTTACGTGCACCGAAATTTGAATAATTGACGTAAAATGAAAAATGCGGAAAAACTCACTTGCATTAAGCCATAAGTGTTGTTTCAACTAGAATTCGTGAAGAATTTAAGGAATCGTTGATTAATGAGTCTAATATATTTTAAAGCTCTTAAAATTCTTTAACGATTCGTCAATTCTGAACGAAGATTGGTCAGACCCATCCTAGGTGAAGAATTAGGGACGCAGTTCGGCAAGTCTGCACTTCTCTCGGTTGTTGATAGTGGGGCACAAATAATCAAGTAAAGTTGGAAATCTACGAAACCTATGATATAAATACTTTATATATTGATAGAAAATAACTTCTCATTGAAACTTAGTACATGTTACATTAACATATTTCTTAAGAATACATCGTCAGGTCATAACTTTAACACAATCAGCGGGAGAGAAAAAATGCAATATAGCTGTCACTATCTGTGAATTCGCCTCGTGTGGCTAAGGAAGAAGAATTACCATTTCAAGGGTCTCAGATTGGAGCCTCTCAATTAGAAAGAAGCAACAGTTTCCGCAGAGCCACAACGCTCGTTTTGATTTGTGAGGTAATGACTTCCAGATATTTCTCAAATTTTTCACATTGAATATGATTACACTATAAAACTTATCTCATTATTTCCTAGATTTGCATAATTATTAAACAAGCATGAGCCTAAAATGAATTAATAAACTATTGTTTCTTTTTTGCGTTACTTATAAGAATCGAGAGAAAAACAAACTTGAAGCGTTAGTTGCTCGACTTCAATTTACTTTGCTATATTCGTCTCTAATTGGATTAATAATTGGAAAGTCGTTAATCAACAATGGCAAAAGGTGATGTTGAGTATCAGAACTTATGTAAAACAATCTATTACATCAGCGTAAGATCAACGTACTCTTTTATAATATATTGGACTACTAAGGTTTCGGTTCACTCTGCTAATATTTAACTCAACGTGTTTCTTGTCTATAGCCAAATTTTCAGTGTTTCGTGATATGTATGACTTTTTAGGAAATTCTGCGCATATATAACGCAAGGCAAAAAGCTATTAAATTGAAATAAGTAGGCTACAACACAAATCATCTATATGCGGATACTTTTATTGAATTTGTATGTGCAATGAAATAAAAATAAATATATATATATATATATATTTAATCGTCTGTTATTTTTTATTCAAGATTTCAAAAACAAATTAAATTCACTATTCGTTTTAAAATGAGTGATCATTCAGTGAATGAATATAACTATATACAAACTCCTGAGACAATTTATAAAACCATAAGTTCTGCATAATCAGTGATCATAATATTTCTTAACGTCTTAGCCAGAATCATGAGACCTGTTTAATTAATCGAATCTTACATCGTAATCTAAATGAACATTTAGAACGTTTCATCCAGCAAAATAATATATTTTATGTTCAAATGCGTATTGTAGAATGTTGTAGAATGCATGGATTTAATCGTGCCCTGATGAACACCTGAAGTATAAGCCAAACGTTAACACAAGGGTCAGAGATCTTGAATAACAATTTGTAACATTTTTCCGTTTGAGTTGTAAATGGTCAAGGATTAGTTAAACTTTAAATTCTTCCTAGAGGTTTCATCTTTTGATATCTTTCCTCGTGTGATTTAACTGTAGAAAATCTTGTGTTACAACATTAATAATACCACACTCCACATAAAGAATTTTCCTTATAACATTTTCTGCAACTTTAATATTCTCCAGTGTGATCCTGTCTGTCTCCGTCTCTTTGCACGTTTTCTAAACGTATTAGCTGATAACGCTAGAGTTTGCGCTTATTTGCAAATTACTCCTGTTCAGGAATATTGAGTGAACTGAAGGTTTATTCTGAAACTTTTGTACCTACAAAAAGAAAGAAAGAAAAAATGAAAATAATTTAATCATCGTAACGTATATTATTTATCATTAATGTAGTTCCCGCGATAATGGATTTTCGAATTCCAAATATTGAAGAGCTATAACTTAAAGTCTACAAAATACTCTAAATATATAGTATTCGCGGTTTCTACTTTGATTTGCATTGTGGCTAAGCAGATGAGATACTAGAGACTCTATTGCTGGCCTGCATCGTTTTACACTGAGGGGAGTAATAAACCATTCGTATTTACCTTTGTTTTCTAACAAAATAACAGATTAGTTCATATTAATTTATAGGACGCGCCTAGAGCAACGACGGTTTTCCGTCGTTGCTTTAATTTTTTAACATCGAGGGTTAATTTACTAGAGCAACGACGGGACGGAACGGCACAAAACTTTGCGTAAACAGAATTTTTGAGTAAACAGTACTTTTCCGTATGCCCACCGCTAACAGGGGGCTACCCCCCCCCCCCCGCGGCTAACGCCGCCCAGCTCCCTTCGGACGCACCCTGCCCTGGTGGGTTTATATACATCCTAGTTTTTAGAGGTCTCTTTTAAAATTGTAAATCACAACTTTTATTAAATTTCCTTTTGTGTATTTACATACAAAACGAAAAAACTGTAATTTTCTTTTTAAAAAAATATGCAAAAAGTCGACGCCAGGGCTTGAACGCGGGATATTTGGATCAGTTTTCTGACGCCTTGTCCACAAGATCAAACTGCAGCTGCCGAGCTGAGCGTTTCTCGCTGTTACTTGTAGTTCAAGCTACGCGAGAGTGGAATATATTCCGTCGTTGCTCTAGTAAATTAACCCTCGATGTTAAAAACTTAAAGCAACGACGGAAAACCGTCGTTACTCTAGACGACACGGAACGTATACAGAAAGGGACAAATCGTATACAGAAAGTGACAAATCGTCGAAAATCACAAACGGTCAGATCGTCGAAGTGACAGAACGTCGAAACTACAACACGGTCA